>WAAE01017167.1:48425-103748 GCA_013400495.1 Nicator chloris
TTTTTTTTTTTTTTTTTTTTTTTTTTCCAGTGGGCGCTGCTGAAACGCTCCCAGAAGCGTGGCTCCTGCTCCCATTTTGAATGGGAGAACCGGCGCTGGTTTCTCAGGCGGTGCGGGTGGGGGAGGCCGGGGGCTGCTGGGCTTTAGCGCTCATTCAAAGTCTTTGTACATTTGCTTTTTCCAGGTGCAAGAAACTTTCCTTCTTCAGGGTTTATTGTGCCTGTATGGGTTTATCGAAGCAGGGGGTGGTGTTGGGAGAAGGGGGGCGAGTGTGGAGCTCAACAGATCAAAATAGTTCAGAATAATTCACTTTGCGTTCTTTATCCCGAGGAACCTTTTGCAAAGGCAGAAGTTGGCAGGACCGGGAGAAGGTGCTTTTTGAAGCCACAGATGTTGTCTTTCCCTTTGTAAAGGGGCTGATTACAGGGCAAGTTTAGATGCAGTCTCGTCCCTGAAGATCTTTATCCACACTTTCCTGCCACATCCAGCTCCTTCCTATCCAGTTAGATTAGCTCAGCCCCATTCCATGCATATCTGCCGATCATTTGCCTATAAACGCATTAATTATATCTCATTGCTTACATCCCGCTTTGTAACGGTATTTTATTGATTTAAATTGTCCCTGAGAGTGTGCAGTGAATTGGGGGAGCTTTATTTAAAGCTACAAGAACATTTCTATGTACAGTGCTTCATTTTCTCAGGCACATAAAAACCCCTCCAATTCACTGTTGGGGAAAAACACAGGCTTCGTATTTGTTAACCTTATTTATGTAATGAATCCTAAAAATGGACTCTATTCCAGCACCCATTGAATCGATCTGTAAAGAGACCTGCTACATTTCCTGGGCAATTAGTTGAATCTGCAACACTGATTCCACAAATACCAGCTAACTTTTTATTTTATGGTTTGTTAGAAAGCAGAAGAAACTTTCTGAGTTGTGTTACTTTTTACTCAAAGATAAACTGGGAGTAACTCAGTGAAGTCTGGAGAGTACAGGAGCTGTTTGGAGAGAAGGAGAAGGCTGCTAATGCAAAACCACTTCCTAGCAGCATTCAGAGACTGGTAGAGATTAGGTGATAGTGTGTAGGTTGTCAGCACATGCTTTCATTACGAATTGTGCCCTTTAGCCCTGAAGTGTGCCTATGCAGCAGCAGACCACAGAGTTAGGATCTGCTCATTTTAGTCCTTTTCTGATGCTGTATTTCAGGGAAGAGGAGGATTGTTGTATCTCTAGAAGAAAGTTGCTTCCATCACATGAAAGCAAAGCAGTGGCTGTGAGGAAAGCACCACTGTCCTCACTCACACTACCACACACTGACACCTTCCCAGAGGTTTGGGAGGGCTCAGGCTGGTTCAAGTCAAACAAAAAAGCAATTACACTTGGTTATCTGGAAATGCAGTGGAGGTGCCTTGACACATTTTCAGCACAGGGGGAAACAGAGTAAGAATTGCCACAGGGTTTGTGGACAGCAGCTTTTACTTGTAATTGTTTTTGCTGAAGTTCAAGAGTAATGCATAAAGACTACACCCTTACCACAAAATAAACCATCCTCAGTCTGTGGGTCTCAAAGTAAAAGGTAACAGGGGAACAGCCAAGCCCATGCACCCTTATTTGGAATGGCATCAGCTCTACTGTTGTGAGGTCATCACCTGACATCAAATTATTCTGCAGAAGTTTCCAATGTCAGATTGGTTTTTTTTCCTTAATACCTATTTTAATGTGGAGGATATTAATGGTTGTTTTCCTTCTAGTTCCAGAGTCCACCATGAAGAGATTCCTGGTGCTTTGTGACTGCTTCTGGGCCTGGAGCCTCCTTCTGAATGCACTGACTGAAAGAAGGTGGGGAGATATTTTTTAATGCACCAACATATTTTAGGAACCCTTAATTTAGTGTAGCAGTGTAAGACAAATACTGCTTGGGCTGCACTACCACTAAGTGTATTGGGGGAAGTTAATCCCTGTGCAAGTCCCAGCTAAACCTAAGTGAAGTTTAAAAGAACACTACAATTTGTTTGCATGAAACTTTTTTGTTCAATATGGTGAAGAAAATAAGCAAAAGCTTTCTGAAACAAACTATAACTACTCCACCTCTTGAACACCTGTGCATTTTTTTTTCTATTCTTATATAATGACTACTCAGAAATACAAGATTATTCAGAGGAGGAAAAAGTATAATGAAGGGTTATTTTTAATCTCATTTAAGTGCTTTTAATAACTTTATTGTGCCTGCAAGCAGAGGCATAATTTAACTTCTTTGTTGGTCAGGACTGTGTGCTAACTTAGTAGTTGTATTGAAAATCTGAAGTAGACCTTCCTGGTGAAGGGAGACTGCTTGCATGAAGAAGAATTTGGAAGCTCAAAGCCCATGACAGTTATGTTTAAAAGACTATTCTGCACTGAGTATTTGTGAAATATTTGTTGAAATCATAATCTAAAAATAAAGTTAGTATTAAGAACAATTTGTAATCATACAACACCTCATCAAACAACTAGTGCCTTAACTAAAGACTATAAAGCAGTTTGGAGTATGCTTGAAGTACTGTCTGCAATTCAAAATTCAGTGAAGACATTTAAGAAGACTCTCAGCCAGATGTATTTTTGTATTATAAAACCATTAATGTGCTTGTCAGTGATGTTACCAAATGACCAGAAAGCAGTAGAATATTTGTATTGTCAATAGTGATACCTAAAAGATCTATTTGTGCCTTGATCTCCTCAGTGTCTTCTTATGCATTGGCAGTTCTAGAGGAACTTATTTTCTGACTGCCTTGAAGATTTTAAATTTGTATGGAGTGGTAATGGGCAAAGGTTCATCTGCACAAGCATTTCCTTTAAAAAAAAATCAAAATAAGAGTGGGTGATTCATGTAACAGCTGCTGTAGCAAAGAATGTTTTAGGAAAAAACCCTTTCTTTTTATAATATATTAAGGCAAGATTTGAAGTATTCCTGAAGTAATTTATCTGACCTAGCTAGAGAATTTTGTGAAAACATATTTATTCTATAGATATTTGCACATACATCTATGCACACACATTTATTGTAGCTGTAATGGGTGCATGTGCATTCTTAACGTGAGAATTAAAACGCGTTGGACCAGAGTTTAAAAATCCAATGGTGTGTCAGGAATATAATGACCTGTAGATGGAGTCCGTGCACAGTCTTTTATGAGACTGGGGTTTAATGTGAAAACACAATTGCATGCAGTAATTTTTTCCTCAAAATGTACACACCTTACACGAAGTACATCTTGGGTTTAAAGCCATTTTGTCGTTGTTAGTTGCCTTGCTTTCCCTCTGGAGTGCTGTTAATGCTTTATGATAACAAACAACTGATAAATTAGATCAAGTGTCTGTGATACAGAGTCAGTCTTCCCATGTCACTCTTGTTGTCATAAAAAAAGCCCAGCAATAGGACTGTTTTAATATGTGTGTTTTGAATGAGAAGTCACAATCCCCCTGGAGTTACAGCCTACTCCATATGTGCACAAATGTTCCAAATCCTCCTGTTGTGACCATATGGCAGGTAAAGCCAGCCCTCCCAGTGCTTTTTACCTTTGCTAAAATGGTGGGAAGAACAGGTGAGGGCACTGACAAATGTGACTCCCAGCACGGGAGCAGGGCACGTTATCCTACTGCACTGCCTCCAGCCCATCTTCCTGATGCCTCCTCACAAACATTCTCATTCATTTAGCATTTTAACATTTCTGAAGTGTTTTCATATCCTTTTCCCACCTTAATACTGATGACCTTCTCCTATCCTTGAGATATGTATGAAGAGCAGCTTTTTTTCTGACAATGAGTGTTAATATAAAATTTAATCCACTGAAGGCCCTGTGTTGAAATTTTGGGGAAGGTGTATGAGGAAAGATCCTTTAAAAGATAAAATGCCTGCTAGAGCAGGAGAACTTGTTATTTGGTAACATAGAGGAAGCATAAAAACATTGCCTGTGACTTAAAATTCAATTGTAGGCACGATCAATAAATATAAGTCAATCTTTCTTTAATTAAATGAAGTTGTATTATATGGCTAGAGGAAATTTATACTATTTTTTAAAACCTGCTAGGTATTTTGCCTTTTCATTAGAAATAATGATTTATAGGCATTAAAACGTCACATCCTATGGAAATCAAAAATTATTAAAACTTCTGTGAATGTCAGTCCTGAAACTGATTTAAATTTGTAGTGTTAAATACTCAAACCTGTGCTACAAAATAAACTTGGAAGCATTTCCAGAGTACCTATGTACAGGGTGTCCTTCCTCCTTCTCTCTGTATTTGATCCAAGTGGAATGTAAGCGTGGGATACACAAAGTAAATACACAAAAGGCTGACTGATGCAGCTCAGAGAAAAAACATTTCATAGTTTAACAGAAGCTGATCATTTTGTGTAACATCATATTCCTGCTGAGAGGGTCTTTAATGGTTAGAGCAGGAAGGAGTGGCAGGGCACCAAGAACCGCGTGGCCCTAACAGAGAACAGGCTGGCCACTGGAAGAATCACTTCTGTCACCAGACCTGAGCCTAAGGAAAGTTTTTGGTGCTGCACAGTTTCTCCAGTTCAGTTGTAATGTGTGCAACAAGATGATGTTTTGAGAAGCAGCACTTTTGTCCCTGATGACTCCATGTGTTTGGAATGGAAGTCTTCCCAGCGCTGAATGAAAAACCGCGACTGGGTTAGGATTTAAGACAAGTGTAATCTATGATTAAGGGAATCATCTGTGACAGGGTATTAGGTAAAGGTCTCAGATTTAAGAGGAAGGTTGATTCTGGTGTCATCCACAGCAGACAAACCATTAAGCCTAAGGATTTCGTTCTGATTTGTGTTGATGGAAGTAAGATTTTGGTAGCTGAGTTCAAAGAGCTCTAATTTTATCCTTCAAGTAAAATTTCAGGACCTTTGACTGACTTAGAGATATACATAGGGATGTGTAAGGGAAGCTTTATAGACACGAGAGATTTTCATATCAACAGATGGTTTTGTTACGCATTTGAAAGGCAAAGATGGAGACATTCCCCCAAATCTAACTGCTACAGGAAAATGAGAAATAAAAGCAAAATTACATATCTATGAAAATGTGCACACACTCAATCTAGTTCTGTACTTAAAAAGAAGATATCTCTATTTTTGTCAGTACTTGTCAGTGTTCCAAATTACTGGATCTTTCTTTGTATGCAAACCATTTATAGCTATTATGAATTAAACACATTACTCTTTGCTGACAAACGAGCGCTTTCCTGAGCAAAACACATATTAGCACATTATAAACATAAGGAGTAATGAGATAAACATTAAGGAACTGGCATTCTATTGGCTCACCATTTATACAGGGACACTGATCTTTTATGATTTTAAAATCTTACAATTTAAGGAGAAAATGTAAACATGCAAGAACTCTACAAAGCACTACAATCTTGTTATATGGAGGAGGTTATGTGACCATAAATCGGCATAAACGAGATGAAACTGATTTGGAAATTCCTGTTTTCTAAGGTTACTGGTGGATTACTCTTTTTCAGTGTTAACTGTTGTGTATTTCAGCTATGGACAAACCTCATCACAAGATGAACTTAAAGACAACACCACCGTGTTCACCAGAATATTGGACCGCCTTCTGGACGGTTACGACAACCGCTTGAGACCAGGACTGGGAGGTGTGTTGTATTATGATTTTCAGTGTTACATAATAGATAAAAAGTCACTTAAAACATTATTATTTTTTTCCATAATAATAATGGAAATGATTTTTTCTTTTTTTTTCATTAATTTTTTTCTTTTAATTCTGTTTATAGATACACAAAAGTAATGCTGATATATAGGTTTTTCCCCAAAAGCCATGCCTTCCCTGTCTTTTGCATACTTGGTTTTGTCACACTTATACCTAAAAGAAGAAGAAAATGGTTCACAATTCAAGAAGACCTCTGAATGGGTAGTAAAACTGCAAATGTATAAAGAATAAAAGTCAAAAAGATACAACCTATGACCTGACAAATGACAAATTGATGAATGAGGCCTAAACAGCCCATCTATCTATGACTATTTTCATGAGGATTTGGTTTTTTTAAAAGTGAAAGTATCAATCTACCCTAGTAGATTGTCTCATTGAAGTTTTTAAGATTTTTTTTTCTACTTAGATATGTAAGGATTTGTTTCTGTAACATTTTTTCTTCACAGTTTGGTAAAAATGTCTTTCTTCTTCTGCTTTTGGTGCTGAATCCAGAGAAAGGCATAAAACCACATAGCAATTATATGCTATAAAGCAACAGACTTTATAAAAACACTGTTGCAAAGTCTGGTCTTCATCAACATCTCTGTGTTCACTGTTTGATTTGTTCTACTGTGACATGATCCCAAAATTGGGTCTTAAAAGCTTACTATTCACAAACATGGAAATTCTAAGTGGAAAAGCACAAATCTGTTCTTTCCAGTGCATGGAAAGCTTGGCTTCACTTCTTTCAGACATCTTTTTTCTTTTTTCCTTTTGGACTCTTCAGATAAAATAAAACAGAGCAACCCACCCCACGAAGTATAGTTCAGACTGTTTTCCTATGCAGCTCCCAGAGGAGCTGTAATATAAGGGGGGCATTACATTAA
The DNA here is from genome assembly GCA_013400495.1 of Nicator chloris. Taxonomy (NCBI): domain Eukaryota; kingdom Metazoa; phylum Chordata; class Aves; order Passeriformes; family Pycnonotidae; genus Nicator; species Nicator chloris. Next base: position 55,020 of record WAAE01017167.1, read on the forward strand.
GAATTCTTATATCATCTCCTGGATGAAGTGGAAGGTAATTAAGGGTAAGGTTTTTCTGTGGTTTGAGGCTTCCACCTTGCAACTGTTCTTCAGTTGTGAGCCAGGCTCTCTGATAAATTGACTTCACTGATTTTGAGGAACGGCTAAAGATAAAATTCTGTTTAAAAAGTATTAATTAACACATTTAAAAATGTCTTGGTCTGTAAATCTTTGTGTGCCATTTCAGGTAATAGCAAAATAAGGGTAATATTTTACTTTTATCTACCAGTATTATTGCCTGCTTTTTGTGAACCCTTGACCTAGGGTAGATAAATGCTCCTTTATTCTTTGTTTAATGGAACTGTAGAGTTCAGTCTGCTACTCTATCACAGTAAATAAAGCACAAAAGGCAATAAATAAATGAGACTCTGTAAACTGAGTCTGGTACATGTCAACAAGAAAAATCTGAGCATATGATGGTTTCTTATATGAGTTTTATAGCTATTATGGTTTTTTTAACAGATACTAGAAGGGAAAACAAAGGGACGTGGAGGGAAAGGATTTTCTCTCACTCTCTGGATTGCAATTTAGAGAACTAAGCTCATCAGTATCAACTCTTATGTCTGTGTCTACATATATATATGTTTCTGTATGCAGACCTGAAAGGTGTACTCACGAAAAAATCATCTGGTCCAGTTAAAACTTACTCCTGACAGAAAGGAGATTATTCTCTTCACAAAGTTAAATAGCAATCTGTATGGCTTTGGAAAGCAACAATGAAACAATGAGTGATGGGAAATATGGGGTGGAGGGAAGGAAGGATTGGAGTAGTTTCTCTAACTAAGGGATAGAAAAGTTTAAATACTCTGCATCCTTCCTTTTGTGAATTGTGTTGCCTGTTCCTGCCTGTAACCAAGAACCTTGAATATCCAATTTTCCTTCTGCACAGTATACTATATTTTCATGATGTCAGTTCATCAGATTTCTCTCATGTTTGTCAGCTTTGAACATTAGAAATAAGAGTACCATGGCTTTAAAAAAAAATCCCACATCTGATTAAATTGTGGGCAGTAAATGAATGGTTGAAATCAAGGACAGTAAGAAGCAGATATACTCTTTTGACTATTGAATAAGGCATAATTCAAAAGATACAAATTATAGATTTCAAAAACTAGGGACAAATACCTAGGCTGATGTTTTCAGTCCTGGTAGCAGCTTATAATAAAGGGCGTGCTCAGGAATTAGGAAATTCACATCTTCAAAACCTTCTTCCTAAGGTATCTAAATCTGAGTGAAGCACCTCAGGATGACTCAATTTTGACAGTTGATTCACATTCTTGGTATAATGGGGAAATGTATTCTGAAATGTTGCATGCATAAAAATATCCAGTGAGAAGTCTAAATCAATATATAAAATATAGCATGGGTTTTGGAGTTGGAAGTTCAGTAGCCTTCCATCATAGCATGACTTGAAACTGGAAATTTTAAAATGTGTGGTAAAGCAGTGGTTTCATTTTTCTTCCCAACATCAGTGATGGCTCCTTGTTAAGTATTTTGATCAAAACACAATTTTTATCCACTCTGAAGCAAAAGTTAAGAAATCTACCAATGTAACAATATTTTTAGATATATAGAATTAGCTCTAAAATGCATTCCACCCATATTAGCTGTGATGTAGCTATCAGAGAATTTAAGAGACCAGAGCCCCTCGTTATCTGTTATGTTGATAGATTTCATGCTGTTAGGCACAGTGTAAATCTGTGTATCACTGAGTGCACTATAGTACTCTTCCAATCATCCAAACCTGTCTATTCTATTCTTTCTATGCCTTCTGAGAAACAGCAGATGAGGTAAAGCATTGCCTGGTGCTGATACTTTGTCTTGCAGAAAAGGGCACATTGCAGAAAACTCTGGTTTTCCCAGTATGACCTCTCCCCCTGTAGTGCAGGTTTTCAGATCTATACACCTACAGAAACAGAACTGTGTGCATGAACAGAAGCAGAAGAGAGACCAATTTCTCTCTTTCTCACCTATGGAATAAAAGGTAGATGATAGTTTCTTCAGGAAGGTTATTTGTTTTTCCTTCCTTGACATTATGTGTATGCATAAAGAATTCAGTGATGAAAAGCTATCTTTAATAACTGAAAAATTGTCATGAGCTGTGAAAGGGGTTTGATCTTGATCTTGGCTCTGCTTATTCAGAGGAGTAAATTCATCCTTTTTGAAATAAACACCAAGGCATTTCTCAATCCCAAGTTTGCATGCATCCTGTCGGATGGGTGAGCAGTTTTACTGTTTGGTAGAAGTTTTCTGGTGCAGCTGATGAGGCACCAAGGAGCCAAGGAAAACCTTCTGGAGAAATCTCATTACAAAGATTCATTGTAGCAGCTATACTATGAATTCTTGGGAAAGCCAGAGTAAAAGGTGGAGCATTAGGATAATGAAAACTTAGAGGTGTTGAATTTTGAATCACTCTTTGAGCATGCATAGAATAAGTGCTAGATTAAAATTAACTCTGCCCTTGCCTTGCTTTATATCTTCTTTTGAGGTATTATTTCAAAAGGAAAACTAAAATTCACATATGCTCCATAGAAAGTATGGGAATGGAAATTATCATCAGATAACCCAATCAGGCCATATCTGAAATTAAATTACAACCTCTGAGCAGTTTGCCATTAAACAAGGGGGAAAGAAAGAATTATTTCTCATGAACCAGAATATTAAACAGTGGAGCTGGTGACCCACAGAGAAAAATTATAGTGATTGAATATGCTTGTTAGTCAAAAAATGGCATCATTGATAAAATTAATCTTGATTCTTTTTTAAAAGAGCATGCAACACCATGTTATGCATTAGCACATTTGCACTTCTTATCAATAATTATTGATATAAATTCTGTTATTTACTTGTTTGGCTCCTTCGTATGTGGGCTTAGTCACTTAATTAGACACTGCTAGGAAATAGCATCTGTTGTACCCATCCATAAACATGAACAAATAGTTACAGTTAGTTATTTGAGCATGGAAAATAGAACTTCCAAAATGAATGTAAAAATGTTGTGAATGATTCTAGAGGACACCTATTGACTCTATGAGAGGATAATAATTTACAAAAAGCAAGGAGGAGGATTTGCAGAGAGTAACATACTGAAGCTGAAAAGAGGCAATCATGTCAGACATTAGGGAAAAAAAAAACGAGGGAAGTCATTGAGGTAATGGCATAACTTTCTGTGGAAACTACCTGGACTGAGAACTAGAGGTGATCAACAATGGCCTAAATAGTAAAGATGCTGATCTCTATGCAAATACACAGTCCTGAAGAAAAAAAAATGAAGGATCAAATAGTACTGGGAAGGAGTGAAATAAAAAGCAAAACTCACTTTGGTGTGTAGTGATCTCTCCTAGTAAAGCACTGTGTCTGGAGTGGGAGTTAAAAAAATTGAAGAGCAATGAAGAAGGGTGGAAAACTGAAGTTCCCCGGGTAAATGGATGTGCCTTTTCCTTTTGTTCAGGGTTGTCTTCATGTGGGGCATGGGGAGGATCCCTGGGTGGCCACCACAGCAGGTCTGAAGTGCCACCATGGAGAAGAGAAGACTTGCTTAGGGCAGGTTGTATTTGGTGATGAGATTCATGAACATGAAATCAGGGGCAGCTACAGATTTTCTAAGACTTTCACCTTTGCTTAGCACATCTCATCTCCCTAAAACTAAAGGATACCACATGCTCTGGGACCTTTTAAATTAGAATAATGGTAAATGTGGCTTATCCCTTTGAGAGGGATTTTGTAGTAGAAAGGTTAGTACAGAACAAACAACAATGGGTTTGATTTGACAGACCAGAATCTTCCTGAATTAAATTTGGTTTCATTGTTGGGTTGAATGCCCAGTAGATCACCCCAAGTAGATTATCAGCTTGAGCATTGAACAGAATTACACGGATTTTATGCTGTGAGTAAAAGGTATGTGTTGATGTCTCCTGTGTGATGTTATATAAATTGAGTGGGACTGTCCTTAAGTGGAGCATCAGTCAATCTCAAGCAATTCATTACTTCCACAGAGTGGAAGGGATGGGGAAATGAACCTCACAGTATCATGTTAATTAGATTTTAAGATTCAGTTGTATGACAACATTATATATAAACATGATAAAATTTCCTCGTGGTTATTGAGGTCCCAATGGAAATTGGTGGATTTTAACATATCTGAGCTAATATAAAGTTTAGGGAAAATAAGGGGTCTGTTTGTATGCATAATAAAAAGTTAAACAATTCTACTCTAAATGAAAAGACCTCACCCTACACATTATTCTGTAAGTAAAGAAGGACCAGATGCTACACTTAACTTTGTAAAACTGAAGGGGCTGATTTTGCTCTTTTTTTCCCACTCTGTAGGCACCAGATTAATGTAAAGACAACTGTCAAAAGCCTTAGAAAATCCTAGGAAAATTGATTTAATACAAGAATGAGGAGGTAGGTAGGATTTGAGCAGCTCTGAGCTGTTAATTGGCATGTGCAAGTCCCAGTAAACTCAGCACAGACTGCAGTGGGTGATCACAGGACAGCTCACTCTTCTCCCTTTTGGTCTCTACTCTTACTAATGCAGCAGCACAAAATTCCTACGAGTGCATTTGTTGTGGTTCTTCCATCAAAATACTTCACAGGACACAGCTGGGCTGATTAGCCTAAGTGTGCATTGTACAGGTATCAAAATTCCTTTCATTCAAAGCCAGAGGAAAAGTCTCCTCCATGTTAATAATTATAGCACAGACAGACATGAGACATACAGGAAGAACAAGTGCATTACCAAAAAATAGAATTAACTTAAACCACCAAAATGTGCAATTCAAATAAACCTTGTGCTCAAATACTGGCAGATCATAAAGGGAAATACTTCATGTATGGTCTCTCCTGATAAATAGGCTTATTTCCTGCTGTTTAAATAAATCTGTATTTCTTATTTTGTTCTCACTTTATAATCCAGTCACAATTCTAGAAATAATGAGATCCCTGGGAGTTTAAATCAAAATATTTATTGTTACTAATTTTGAGTTTACGCTAGTCTGGCATCATTAGCAAAACACAGTATTTGTAAACAGTAAAATTGCAGTAGTTGAGGTTGACTGATGCTTTCAGAGCTGTACGTGGATCACTTGCCCAAAGCTGTGTTCCAGAGTGTCTGGGTGTGGTACTCAGCTGCTTTTTTGCTGCTCAGTAACTACCTGGACCCTGTGGTTGCCTTACAGTCTTTATTCATTCCCTTGGGGTTTTTTACTGAAATTGTTACATATTCTACAGAGATCCCTACATGACTTACTCCTGGTTCATGAGATAGATGCCATAGTCAAGAGACAAAGGTAATGCATCTTCAGAGCTGCTGGATTTCTCTTCAGCAATCCCAGCAGCTCCTGAGCTGAGCCTGTTTTGGTCAATGACTAAGACTTTTCTCTGGTTCTCAGGGATAGTGTGAAGGTTTTGAACACAGCTCAGGATTTGTGGTTCCTGAAGACAGCATTCTGAGCATTTGAAGCACAATTTAAGCCTTCCCATGGTAATCAAGATGCAAATTGAACATGGGTAACCTTGATTCTAAATATATAGCTCAACTGTATGAGTAAACACATGTCCTGTGCAGGAGTGACTCACAACTTCTGAAGCACTTAACAAAGCACAGTTGAATCATCTAATTAGTAAAACAGTAAACAAAAATTTCAAAACTTCCATATGGCTTTGGAGCAGCTAATCTTTTTCTGTGTTTTGATGCACACTTTTTCATTGGTCTTGAAAGTGAGGTACACACCAAAGAAAAAAATAATTTGGTGGTCTGTATGTTGGTTTAGCTGCATTTGAAGGGATTAGGTGCACGGCAAAAGTGTAATCAGTGTGAAGATAAAATAATCTCTTCTGAGTTCACAATCTGAATTTTCTAATTTTCATGTGATTTATGTGCCACTTAAATTATTTTCAATATTATACAGAAATAAAAAGCATCGCTTATTTTTTCACTCCCTTGGAAATCATCCTTCTTAGTGTAAAAGACTTTAAGTTTCCATTTTGTGTCCTCAAGTTATTTCCTCAAGCCTCAGCCTCTCTTCTATGACTATGTCTCCCAAAGCCAGAATTGATAGCACAACACGATATGCTGCTGACTCAGAGATCATATTCTGTGTTTGTGCAAGGCAAACCAGCTGAATTCTATTAAACAGAACCTTGCTCAGAGCTGGGACTCCTCAGGACCATCCTTTTGTGTTTGAAGAGCTTCTGGAATCTTCTGTCTCCCAAAGTGCCTCAGAGGAAAGAAGACAAGAGGGGTGAGGAACAAGGATGAAGGATCTTTAAAAGCCATTTGAGATTCACTTTTCAATCTGTAAAAGGCTCACAGATTTCAGGATGGTGTCAGTTTCTCAGTCTTAAGAAAAGGCAATTTGGTAGCTGGAGTCCATTCAGCAATGTTTTACTGGACCCTGTGGAATCTCCATGTCCTTTTTCTGTCCCCTGCTTCATACACGACCACAGCCTCTTGAACTTTTGTGACAGTGATGGGCTGAAGGACAGAATCCTTTCCTCCCAAGCCAAGTAATTTCTGAACAACCATATGGCTCTTTCAGTTCCAGAAAGTCAAATTCTCACCATGAACTTCTTTAAGTCCAGAGACAATCAGATGTCAAGAAAATACTGAAATTTCTTCAAGTCAGTTGAAAAGTTGTAAATAACAATGAGGTCAGATATTAATTCAACTGGACACCTAAGGAGGAAATGTCACCTATCCTGTGCTTTTCTCAATAGTCACTGTATTTTGTACACATCTCAGTCACAGATAAAAGAATAAAAAATAGTATTAAGCAGTTCAGCCACATCACAATATTTTACTTTCCTTGATTGTGAATAATACAGTGGAAATGTCATCATTTTAATGAGTCCTGAAGATTATTTTTGATACCACCTAATTTTTGCATTAACAGACTATGGGTCATCAACTGCATTCCTAGACTGACAGCAGAACCTAATCTAAGATTACTTTTCGATTTTTGCTGCCTCGCAGAAAGACATTTTATTGTATCTATACTAGATATTGATAGGAAACTGTTTCCATTTTTATATATTTAGAAGTTACACACTTTTTTTCTGAATGAAAGTGAAAGACCTGTATGAGCATTGTGGGACACTGATTCTCATTAGAACTTTTGCAGAGATACAGAAACGTATATTGTAACTGGCGCTGAACCCTGATTCCTTATTTTGCTTCCCTTCAGTCTGAATTTTCTTGTCAGATGGAACAAATCATATTTAAACAGTCCTAGGTCTTTTAGAATCAGATAGTTGTATTAAATTAGGGGAATTTCATTAATTATTTTACAATATTTAAATAACATTTTACAAATAGCTACATCTATATTTCTTAGTCTTAGCAAAATTTTTGTCTGCTGCATGTCTGCTTACTATACATGTTCTATAGTGTTTTCTTTAGGACTACTTTTCATATTCCAGATAGCTCAATTCATTTATTTTTTGAAAGTTATTTCAGAAATATTATCATTCATTCCATGTTTGAAACTTCTACCAAACTCCCTGTGCTGGCTTGTGGAGCACAATAGTAAATGTGTTCAGACTTAAGTCACCATAACTTTGGAAAGCTGATGGGGTTACCTGCACTCAACACTGCTTGGATTCCTGCCTCCAGGTGGTGTTACTCCCTGCAGCTATATTTAATTCAACAGGGCTATTTTGATATATCCCATCCTGGGTGAATATTTTGCTGTGTGTGCCCTGGAAAATACCAGTGTGCTTAGAAGTGGCTGATCCTGTGTGTGAGCAGAGGGGGAGCAGAGGAAGGGGGGAAGTTAAGCTTGGGTGCTTCTCAAAGTGTCTTTGGCCAGTCCATCCACAGAAGTCAGATGTTTGACCTCTTTCTTGAGACCAACACCACTTTAGGCATCTCAGCACTTGTGACCACTAAAATCATTGGTTCTTCTGAAATGTCCAGTGCCACTGTGCCATGGAGCAAATAGAGACCCTGGAAATCCTTGAGGGATTCCAGCTTTATGATACAGCATGTGCATGTAATCTGTGTTATGTACATGTTACAGACTTCTGAAGTGTTGTTTATGCTAATCTATCATTTAGGCTTATAGGACTGGAGAGCTCACTTTCAGAAAACATTTACACAGATGATTTCAGTAGGGAAGTTTAGCTGATGTTTATCTGGAAAAGTTTTAACTCCTTTTTGTTTATTGAAGTAAAGGGTAATACAGCCATTTCTAACTCCTACCAATAAAGTATATTCATGTTTGTATACACCATCATGTATTCTCTCTCTCTTCTGTGTTCTTGGTCTCGATACAAAATACATAACTCACAAGCCCAGGGTTACTTATTAGAAACTTTAGTTTAGCTTGCCCAGAAACTGAGTACTCAATGATTATAGAGTACTGTGTACAATATTCAGCACTGGTTATAGTGTCAGACAAGAAGATTTATCAGTCAAAGAATGAAAAGATTTCCACAACAGTGGAACTGCAGCTGCTGTACTGTTGCATCTCAAAAAGTTCTGTGGAAAAACTGTAACAAAAAACTGTTGCTGACAATATTGACTGTGAAATTACTTCTACAGTAAATTCTCAGGATTATATTGCAGACCAATTTCAGAATGGCTAATCAAAGCCAATAATTTCTCTATTTATTGTGAGAATTGGTAGTGGTTAGATCTAATGAAGGCTCTTTATAGATACTCACTGTCCTAATTTCCTGCTTCATCAGAGCGTGTAACTGAAGTGAAGACTGACATCTTCGTCACCAGTTTTGGGCCTGTCTCAGACCATGATATGGTAAGTGATGGCCTATATTTCTACAGCACTCATTTTCTCTTGTCTTTTTAATTTGGAGGATGAAAGATCTATGAAATAACTTATTTACCCCTTTTAAGGCTGGTCTTTCTTTAAGCCCTTGATTCGAAACTGCCATCAGCTTTTATGTGCTACCATTCCTGCTGCTGTGACTGCATTTAAATGCCCTGAAATTAGAAGCCTCAGTGACTTTAATAACGTGTTTTAACAGACTTTATATTTGCTACATAATATATTATGAAATGCATTAGGGTTTGGATCCATATTCTTCTGGGAGTGATTGCTTAGGTCCTTGCTGGCACATCACTGATCCAATTTGCCAGGAAAGATCATCATCTTAAAATGCAATTAACACTTATGCCTATGGTGTTACATCTGTACAGTCTAACCTGTATTTTTATATTAAAAGCTACTGATCAATGGAAAGTGACTTTCCTAGATCTTGGCTGCTAAAAAGAGAAGATTAATGAGAGAATTAGTGTCACTTCTTTATGGAATGAATATTAAAATCAAATTGCCAGATAACTGCAGGGAATGGAGATGTTCAGAAAGCTGAACGAAGATGTTGTGAGCCCTGGTCTTAAGAGATACTGAGAGTTGTGTAGAAATGTGGATAAGATACTTAAAATTTTGCATATAAATGAGGTTTGCACAAGTAGGTTGCTATTGAGAGGGGTAAGGTATGGTCTGCAGCCACCAGTATCTGCTGGATGCTGCATTAGGATGAATGCTAGAAACATCCTCGTTAATTCAAATGATGAAATGAGAGCAGTTCAAACTTGTAGCTGGCTACATTTAGCTAAATACACTCACCAAAAGAAAAATTCAAGGAAAAAAAAAAGTAGAGGAAAGGAAACAAGTTCCATTTCTGGCTACAAAATTTTCAACTGCTTAATTTGAACTAAAAACATAGACAGGCCTTAAACACCAGGTTTTTACAAGTTTCTGACTACTCAAAACAATGTTAAGGAATGGAAAACCAGAAAAAGTAACTTTTACAAGACCGTTTATTTTTCTAAGTGAACTTTATGAAAAAACACCATTTTTTGGTTGCTTGCACAAGCATTTATAAAACTACAGTCAAATTTATAATTGCAACCAATGCCATGATAGCCCCATACCACGCTGACTCGTGTTTCTCAGTCAGTTAAACAGGAGAAGGAATTCATCACCCTCTTAATAAAATGTGTGACCAAGAAACACAGAGGCAGGTGTTCATATATCTTGAAAACTAAAGAATTCACAGAAAAGTATTTAGTGTAAAACTCCTACTCACCTCCCATAAAAAGTAACGGGTGTGCAGCCTACTCATGTTAAACCTTTTCTTGAGGAACCAGGCGTGCAATCAGAGGCAGAAAGATAAACTGAAGAGTTTAAGGGAACACAGAGTTTATCTTAATTTCCCTGTACACTTAGTGCAGTGTGCCCTGTGCACAGATGGGTTGGCAGCAGACACCCTCAGCTGAGAGCTGCCCGGATTCCCCCGGGTGCAGCCCGGGCTCTGGGCTGTGGGAGGCAGTTTTGGAAGGCAAGGGGAGGATGTGCTGTGTCTGAGCCTGGGGCTGGGCTGGCCAGGGGCTCTGCAGCTGACACTGAGTGTTAGGAAAGCACTGAGACAGCGGCACACCCCAGCCATGTGTGTGCAGGGATCCAGGGAGGCATTGCCTGGGTAAGCCAGGGAGTGCATGGGGCTCCTACCCACCCTCCTACCCACTTCTAAGAGTGGCATAGACATTACCTGGTATTCTATAAAGAGACTGTCTTGGCTTGTTCTTATACTTGTGAATAAAGTTAAATGGGAGAAAAGCGCTTTCTAAAATAAAATCATCTCTTTTGGAACAACTTTGCAGGTTTTCAGGCACGTTCACATGGTGCATTGAACTGAACAACAGATACTTGGCTATTCTCATACAAACTGTCATTTTTGTGAAATTTGTTGATGTATGTTATTTGGAATAAGAAGCGTTTCAAAATTAACTTTTTCATAAAGACAAAACTTTTTTTCTAGTAAACCTTCATTCCCATTTTCTCTGTACCGTAAGCTTTTTGGGAATGATTATCTGTCTTACTATCTTCCTGTACAGAACCTCATATAGACCACAGAGTGGTCTACCCTGTGAATAAACATTCTCCAGGGAGAAGTATTAGAAGAGTAAATTAGAGAACATTTAAGTCAAAGTGTTATAAATAGTTGATACCATATAATTTATTCAAAGTGCAGCTAGGAATTTTCTTTTTTTAACCTGCACACTGTGGAATGAAAGGTCTCCACTGTGGAGAATTTATTCCAAATTCCACCTCACTGATATGTCTGCACATAGGCCAGTGCTATTGTACAGAGTCTAGAGAAAATCTCTCTGCTCCCTTGTTCTGTATGCCCCTCTGCTGTGGAAGAAAGCCCTAATCAGAGTATCTGATGGCTCAGCTCTAAAGATCAGCTGTCTGTCAGGATTCATTTGAGGAGAATTAATGCACATGCTTAAGTGGGTAGTGAAAGCTGAAGAGCTGAGATATCTTGGCCAAAATTAATTCACTCTATATGGTACGATGACCTGGGATAGGGAAAGATTCAGTGTGTGCCAGGCATGACCTGTCAGCTACTTTTTAATTGAATTTTATCTCACGCTGTCGGGACTCTTATCAAATCTTTCTGACTCCTTGTTGTTTTCCAACAAATGAACCTTGTGTTTGTATGAAGTGAAAAACCAGACTCTTTTCTCAACCTGTACCACCTCCCACTCACTCCCTTTGCAGCTAAAGAGAAAAAGGGAATGGCTTATATGCACACTGAAATGATGTCACCTTCTGGGCATGTCTTTTACCTTTCCCATCTGTGTAGGAGGAAATTTTCTTTGGTCCTAGTAAAATGTGGAGGAAATCCAAAATTTTAATGCTGGGTACTGTCTTTTACACCTCCTTCTCTCCTGCTCTACTGCCCAGCTGGGACAGGATTCTGTCACAATTCAGCCTAAGATCGTGACCCAGCAATATTCTGAAACAAGTAATTGGTTATAAGTACAAATTGCTCTCACTGAAGCTGAATAAACTCAGGCTTCAGCAGTTCACTGAGCAAGCGATTAAAAAAATGGAAATACAACTAAGTATGCACCCAAATGATTCACAGGTCTGGGATATAAATAAAATAACATTAAATTTTAAAATCTACCAAGCAAACCCAAAATTAGAATACCCCGTGTAACTACATTTCCATGTCAACAAAAAGTCTGTTCAGGCATTTCATACCCTAAAAGCAGGAAAAACTCACGTCAGTAAGAATCACCATTCTTTCTTGCTAATAGTTGCACAAAAAAAACCCCAAAACAGCTCAAAAGTGCTGATGTTGTATGGAGTGTTGCTGGTTGTTAAAAAGAAAAACACAAATCTAAAGGAATTTTCTGTGGAGACATTTTGCGTGCTCCTTCCATGATGTTTCTCTTTAGTAAAGTTTGTCAGGACAGCTCTTTTCCTCATAGCTCTGTGTGCTTCACACACAGCAGTTCTCTCTGTTTCAGCATTTGGCTTCTCCATTTGCAGGAGATCTCAGCAAAGGCTCCATTTCTCAGCCAAGAGAGTCTCATTGAGAACCACATTTGGATAACTGCTTTTGGTGTTTATCACAATATCAAAGATGGAAGGGGCAGGATAATCCCATACTGAACTTCCATGTGAGGACAGAATTTTTCCCCAGGAGAACGCTGTACTATATGGCATTCAGTTTTTCACATTTTCACCCCACATACGTCTCTATTTTATGTATAATAGTCCAACATATTTTCTTACTTTTACCCTCTCCCTCTTAACTTGGTTCCTGTTGTTTTGTCACAAATATTTCTTTCATTTTGTAGTGAGTGTTGGTTATTTTGGTTTTCCCCATGTCCACCGAGTCAGCCACTGTTTCTGTCCCCCACTGGCCCAGCCCACGTGGAATCAGACTGTAGCTCTTGGCACAAAGGTGTCCTCAGCTTGTGCTCCTTGTAGTCCAGCCATTTAACCCAATGAACCATTCCACATCTCATCAATCAGACCATATAATTACTGTGAACTGGGAACTTTCTGCAGGTTGATTACATGTTTATGCTGACGAGACATTTAGAACAAAAGGCTGTAGTAAGACCCTGTCTCACAAGTCTTATTTCACTGTGACACACATTTCCTGTGCCACCCATACTGGCCACCTATCTGCAGCTTCAAATTACAGTTCAAGTGGGAAAAAGGTGAATTATTTTGTTTCCATTTTATTATACCTAACTCATGGGCAACTTTTGAAATACTTCCTGATGTTTATTCTGTTGAAAACCGTAATGATATTGTAACTGTTTAATAACCAGCCTCAGGTACATTGTAAGTAATACAGAAAAGAAACTTACTGGTAATGACTAATTTCATTAATTAAGTCATCTTGGTTCTAGGGAATGGTAAGAACATACTTTTCAAGTCCTCATATTGTGACATACGACATGATAAGCGTTTCCCTTTTTTCTGAATTGATGTAGGAATACACTATAGATGTATTTTTCCGCCAAAGCTGGAAAGATGAGAGATTAAAATTCAAAGGACCTATGACTGTTCTCCGGTTAAATAACTTAATGGCCAGCAAAATTTGGACGCCTGATACCTTTTTCCACAATGGAAAGAAGTCAGTGGCTCATAACATGACAATGCCAAATAAACTCTTACGAATTACAGAGGATGGGACGTTGCTATACACAATGAGGTGAGCCCTAAAATATTACATCTTTCATTTAGTTTTACAATTTAGCTTGTGAAAGCATATTTTCCAGATAGGAACTGGTTCCTTTTTGAGCATAATTTGATTCCTGCTTAATAATTATTTTCACAATAGGCCTTGGGATGATGGGCAAACTGAGCTGTTTGTGGTGTTTATTTTTCCTCTCCTGCTGTGCTACCTCTGCATTCCCTGGATGTGTCTTAATGCTTGATTTTAAAAAGGTTCTTAGGGTATTAGGAATCCATCAGTTTGCAGAGGATCTTAATTTGGCATTGCTTTCAAGGATTCCATCGGCAAGTATAATAAAGCCTGAAAGTTCAATATAATCTGTACTCCTAAATTGTGTGCAAGGGTCTTTAATCTTTGGATCCTATAGAAAGCAGATTCTAAGAACTAACAGATACACACAGAATTCATTGACCATTCTTAATATTTCTTGTGATTATAAACCATGACAGCATAAAAATAGACATTTCTTGTTCCATTGATTAAAGCATTTGGAAAGTAAGGAGAAAAAATTATTTTTGTGCTGACAGCATTCATTGGAAATATATTATTCTCTCCATGGATAACTGAACTTTAGCTATCTAGTTGTTAGAGGAGTTAAATAAATCCTTTTGAAATAATGATGATACACAGTCATGCAAACATTCTGGATTAAAAACCTACAAATTAAAAAATGAATAAAAGGTTATGTTGTCTCCATAGAGCTGCACATCCCCTCTTTATGTCTTCTATGGAACCAAAACAAGGTACAAAGGGATTCTGTTGACTTCAAGTCAAGACTGATAACTTAGTACATAGGTGAACACTGAGTTTTCTTTAAAAAATTTTAAAGATGTTTTTAAAATCAGTATAAGTGTTTGGAGAAAACAAATTCTCCAGGTATTTGGGATGTTCAATTTATTGTGCAGCATCTTTCAAGACTGGCTAGACTGAAGTAAAATTGTCTTGGCTGGTAGCTACACAAGACCAGGTCAATTTTTCTTGTCTTTCTAAATGCTCAGCTGTTGGAGATTTAATCCACAGGAACACTATCTTGGCAGCACATTGTTCACATGTGTCTCTTCTTCTGTTCATAACCATTTCTATTTCCTCACCTTTGCAAGTGCCTTAATGCAAACTTCAGCCTACTCTTCAAGTATTACTGTCCATTCTCTGCTGATGTCTGCTATGTGACTGTTTCTAGTTCATTTAATCTCTTTTATTGAGAAACACGTTTGCACTCAAGCTGATAGCAATGAAATGATTTCAGCAGATGTCTGAGCATCCAGAGTGGGCCAATTTAATGATGGCAGCAAGGAAGCAATTGCAGTTGCTAATAGATTTTAATCCTCACACCAAATCAGAAGCCTGAGCATGCCTCTGAGGTACCATGAGGAAGGGCAGAGGGGCAGAGCAGTCGCACCCTCAGCCAGACCATTCAGGTCCAGTTGTAATTAACCACAGAACAGATACTGTGCTGTACTTATGCTGTGTATCTTAATAGAATTCTGTTTGCTATTTCTATGAAACTAGAATAAATGTGTCCTTTTGCTCATTAATCCATTATAGATTGACTGTGAGAGCAGAATGTCCAATGCATTTAGAAGACTTTCCTATGGATGCACATGCTTGCCCCTTGAAATTTGGAAGCTGTAAGTTTATTTTAAATTGAGGTTTCTCCCATTTTTAGGTCACATTAGAAGAATATTTTGCAATTGAGAAAACCTCAAGGTTTTAATCTTGTGTATTTTTCACGTTTTTGTCAGGGTTGTATCTTTATTCTTATATATATATATATGTATGTATATATATATATAATGGACCTCTTTTATGTGTCTTAAATATCCTACAATATGATGCCTGGACATTCACAAAAGATGAAAATGCCAGTGCTCTAAATATCTAGAAAAGTAGTTTGTCACTTAGAAAATGTTAATCTTATAGTTGCTTTGTTTTGTTAAAACTCAGAATCAGTCTTGAAGAAAAGCAATCCACACCATGGATAACTGAATTGGTTTAGGTGAAAACAGTTTTGGTACTGTAGTCTTGGTATGTTTAGATCAGCATTTTTCCTAGGATTAGAAGATGCTCATATACACTCATGGAACATTTTTGGAAGTGAAAAATCTCTGAAATCTCCAAGTAGAGTCCTACCCTTGCAGCATACTTAGCCCTAGATGAGAGAACATAATGAGCAAAGTCATGTAATTGAAATCAGTGCAATAACTGACACAGCTTTTGGTAAGTTGAGAAATTTTCCCAAAACTTCCATTTGAATAGCAACCAACCTGACACTTAGCTAAACATAATATTTTTAGAAATAAAATACAAAGAAAAAAAAAAGTGAAGGTCTAATTTACTCTAGCTCGTTTAACACAAACAAGGAAGTTAAAATCTATGGAAGATGTAATAGTGTACAAATTGTTTCCTCAATGGCCACTTTCCTTAGAAGAAAGGGTCGTTTCACTGGTAATGGTTTCTTAGTGGCTTGATCAATTTTAGAAGTCAACAAACAGAAGACCCAATTCATTCTTCCCATGGTACTGACAGCTTGATACTTTACTTTGGGCTGAAGAGTTCTGTATTTGCCACGAGACAGCACTGATGTTTTGTCTTTAAAGAGCTGCTAATCTCCCAGATAAGGCTTAGAGAACAAAAAGCTCATACAACCTCGGAGTACAACTGACAAGAGTAGTTTGCTCCTTGAATGTTAAGTTTTCTTAGAGAGCACTTCCAATAAATGTTCCCAAATATCTCATGAAACAGAGTGGAGTAGGGGAAGCTTCACTCCAGTTTGTAACAGGACAGATACTGCAGTGGGTTCGTGATTAAGAAGAGATCTGTGCACCCGAGATCCCAGTGAGATCAGGAGTGGCTGCAGGATGGAATTTCTTTGGATGTGCTCATTAAAGTGACCCTGCAGGCATCGTGCTGGAACTGTGTGGTAGGGAGATGGCTAATCCTGAAAAAACCTGCCAATGACAACTTAAACCAGGAACAGTTTCCGAACAAATTTGACTTACTAGACTGAATTTTATAGACTCGACAAGACACCTATCACCACATCTGTGCATCAATGAACCATAGCCCAAAGACCAGACCTTCCCTAGTATGAACAATATTTCCCATTCTTTTCCTACACGGAATTCTTTCTGGCTCACTGTGTCCCAGATTAATGTACTCTTCGTTCACAAAGAGCACACCTTTACAGATTCCTGAGGACTTTGCCTCAGTTAAATGACTAAGATTTGCAGAAATTATTAAATAAGAGGGATAGATAATGTGGGTTTTCATAAAAGTCCAGAACCACACCAGAAGGCAAGAAAAAGACAGCAGAAAAGCATGCGAGTGTATCTGCATCTTTTGTATCTAAATCGATTTTTTATCCTTAAAAATATTTTCATAATGTATGTAATTTTCTTAATTGAACAAAAAAAATCACTGATATTTCTGACAGAAAGGCCATTTCCTACACTACTCAAAGGCAATAACTGCCATTCTAAGCTCAGAGTACAGCTGTGGACTGTCATGTTTTACAGGGTTTTTGTTTGTTTGTTTGTTTGTTTGAACACTAATGTTCTATGGCAGCTGTCCTAAATTGGCCCTAGAAAAACTAGTAACTACAAATGCTTGGAAGGATCATTAGACAAAATCAAGGAGTTTTCAAGGAAACTTTTCATTCACCCACTAAATCCAGGTGAGCTCCTAATCTGGGATCCTCATGGGTAGGAGTTCCTTCTGTAACATGGCTTTACTGCAAACACTGCATGAAGAATTCACTGTTGAAAACAGCCCTTAAAGCTGATCTCTCCCTTCCTTTTCATCAGGTCATAGGCCATAATTATCAAGTTATAGATTTCTCTCAATATTGTATTATTGGTATAAATAGAAGTATCTCCAACAGGACAAACGGCTGGACCCAAGCAAGTTATGAAAGTGGGACTCACTGTTATACATAAAAAAAGAACAGCTCTTATAATTAATTGCCACTTTTTAAGTGAGAATCATATTTAAATACATTTGGAACATTTTTGTCAAAGCAAAGCAATTAATTATAATCATCTTAATGGACTGGAAAATTTACTGGAAAATGCATTTAATTGTCACAAAATCCATGCTTAAAGTGCAGACTACAATCTAACACTTAGCTCCCCAAGGTAGTGTTTGCCTAGCTCCATTTGTTTTAGATTAAATTGGATAATAGGTTTTTTACATCCTCCGCTGTTATTCATCACTTGTTGGAGCTGGATTCCTAAAAGCCTCACAGAGAAGGAGTTGCACATCTCCTGTGGACTCTGCCCATACTGTAGGGACCAATAAATGTGTGACCCAGCTCCAAGGCTAGAGTGATTTGCCAAAGAGCAGCTTAAGCTAGAGGTTATTCCAGCGTAAATTCAATGTGACAAATGCTAAAGAAATTCTGGAACAACAAAATGCCATATGTTGGCAAAACAAAATCAGAAAGGCAGATGCTCTCCTCAACTCTTAGCATGAACATCTGATTGTCAGTTTAAAACTGAGGCACTCTGCAAACCAGCAGTGATGGGAGCAGACGGCTGCGTTGCTGCTTCTGCCGCACGAGTTGGAAGCCGAGGGGGGCAGCTGAATCGAGCAGCAAATCTGGCAGCTCATTTCTAGCACTGCCCAGTGCAGCCCTGCCCTCTAAACCAATCCAGTCATTCTCAGGAGCCCAGAAAAGCACTTCTCTCTCTTCCAAGCTATTCTCATACTCCAGAACAAATGCCTGAAAAATAATTTTATTAGTCTTTATGTGACTAGATTAGCATGTCCATTTCCGTGTTTACCGTGGCCACTATTTTAAAAGTCAGAATTATTAAGATGTAGATTTGCTTTTGCCATTGACTCCAAAAACATATTCCAAGATATGTTACAGTGCTTAGGGAATATGAAGCCTGAGGGAAAAATTGCCCTTCAGCTTCAGTAATGCAGAATCAAATGCCATGCAATCAATTTACCAGCACATTCTATCCAACCAACTCTTCAATTACTAGCTGTTATCTCTTACACTGATAAGCTAAAATTCCTAACGCACAAATGAGGTCAAGTGAATCAGATTCCTCCCTTTCCCTTCCTGCTTGTCAGTCTGAAAAAAGGGAAATTCTCATCCTGTGGGTAGAATCCTCCTGTCCTTTTGGATGCCCTAGGATGCCCCATCCAGCTCCAGCTGCCTCTGGTGGGTGCAAGCTTGCTGCAGGTTCTGGCCACACGTTCATTCCCATTCATGCCTTTGGATACTCTCTAGGTGTAAAGAATATTATTGAGGTGCCTCTGTGTAGTCAATTAACTCCCACCCAACTGCTCCAAGTGAGAGGGGCCAGATTCCAGACCGCACAAAACGACAGCAGGATTTTACTATGGAATTAGGAAAGCACAAAGCCCCTCAGTGGCATGTGGAGATGCTGCTGAATTATCTGTGTAACACACCAGACTGCTGGGGCTTGGAGAGCCCACAGTACTTTTGCCTTGTTCCAAACTCAAGTCTTGAGTGTGAGGACTATTCAGAAATAACCAAAACAAAAACAAAAAACAAAACCCAAAAAACCAACCAACCAACCAACCAAAGAGTAATTGTGATTTAAACCCACTCTCTCCTAGGCAGCCTCAGAAATGCCTGTTAGGCCCGTTTTACAGCAAGGACAGTGTGATGGGGGCACAACCAAAAGGGGAGCTATAGCCAGGCTGAGGACAAGAAGATCACTGAAGCCACTCTGAGAAGGACTTACAGAGGCCCAGACAACATCACACTATGAAAAATTGAAACGTCTGGGGCTCATCTTTCTTTACAATAGCTAGAAGTTAGTAAAAGCTAACTTGCATGGGGTTCTTGCATGCTCATGAAATGCCACTTCTCACTCTCACTTCTTTACACAGGCAGGAAATATATAAGAGAGAAATATTTTCATGCCATAGAGGATCAACATTAATCCGGCCCTAGAGCAGATAGCTAGCTAGTTTGTCAATTGAAAATCAATTAATTTCATCAATTAAATCAATTGTACTCCCTCTAGACAAATTCCAGTAAGATAGTTGTGGGTTTCCGCAGACAATTAAAGAGAATTAAATGTTCAAACTACTGCTCAAAACATTGTTCTGACAAAGCCATAAGGCACCAGAAAGTGCACAGCTTAAATGCCATGTGTTTGTTTTAAATTAGATGCTTACACCAGAGCAGAGGTTGTGTATGAGTGGACACGGGAACCAGCACGGTCCGTGGTGGTGGCTGAAGATGGCTCTCGGCTGAACCAGTACGACCTGCTTGGACAAACTGTGGACTCTGGAATTGTGCAGTCCAGTACAGGTCTGTGAAAAATGCTTTTGGAAGGGTGATATTTAACTGTCAAGATGTAATTCAGAGCAGGATTAAAAAATACAAAGATGTAAGAGTAAGGGGTAAATTATAATATATGTACTTCAGATTAAGAAAATGTGACTCTGAAAAGATAGCATGTCCTGGGATTATTTTCCTACTTCAGCTGGTGGTAAAAGTATTGGAACAATTAAAAGGCTTCCTACAGTGTCAGATCTAGCCAGATAAACCAATAATTGATGTAATAAAGAAGCACTCCTCATGTTCTTCTCATATTAGCTGCTTACTATACAGGCTGATGAAAATAGCATAGCAATGTGAATCCTCAAAGATCGTATTTCTGGAGGCAGTGAGGTTGCTAAAAGCAAGTACATTGTTTCTCAAGGAAGTATTTGGAGAATGAAAAAAGCTGTCACCAAACTCAAAACCATCTGAAACATCCAGGCACGATTTCCTTTAATGCTGCCACCAGCTTTAACTCCAAAAATTTAATGAGATACACAAATACAGCTGACATTTATAGTATGATATACCTGTAACCTTGAAGCTGGCGACAGCCCCTTATTTTTTAACTTTGCAGTGCTTGTTTCGAGATGCAAATTTTTTAAAGTTTATTTCCTAATAATTTGGACGATCTAAATGCAGTTAAAAACTGAGCACTGGGCATGAACAGGAGCTCTGTTGACCAGATTGACTGGTCAGTGGGCCAAAGCAGCACTGCTTCAGGTGAAGTGGTTCTATTGCTTTGGATACACCCAACATTGTGACTTAGAGAGAAGTCCACTTAAAACTGCATAAACCAAATTTCCTAATGTGTTGTTGTTAAAGTCAGTGAACATTTAAGGGAAAGTGAGTCACTTTAAGGTGAACTGTAATTTGTGTCTGAATTTTTGATTTAGCTTGTTAAAATCTATTCATATGCTCTATTAAGCCAAGCAAGCTCTCACAGAGAAGTTTCTAGGTTACTACTTGGAAGCTTCTCTTCAGTTGATATAAAAGTAAGTGGGATGGCAATAACGAGAACTTTATAAGAACAGCATCAACACAACTGCTCCCATTGCTGAGCACAAAGGTGCAACAAGCAGGTAAAAAGGGGAGAACTCTTCACCTTCCCACAGATGGAAATGTTGCCATTGCCTTTTCTGCAGCCAGTAATTCACCCCAACTGCCCTTTGCTGGAAAGTCAGTAGGATTTGAGGGGAACTGCAGGGATCTCAGCTCTTGGTTCTCTCAGAGACCTGGCCAGCCTGTGGCACTGCCTTTGCTCCCTGCTGGCTGCACGTGCTCCAGGGGCAGTAGGATAATCAGAAAAGACTCCCGAGGGAATGTAACAAAACCAGAGGAATGCCAGACATGGGTCATTGGAAAGCAATGTGAGGAGCATGCTATAAACTGTTCAGAAGGGCAGACAAGAAGTTTTCAAACAGAACTGAAACAGAAGTTTAAGATTTCTTCATGCATTTCCATGAAGAAACAAACCATTTGTTTTGCCCATGCTGTTTCAAAGATTTGATTTCTGCCTCCGTTTTCTACCTGAGGAAACTCTTTACCATTGCTATCTTTGAAGTTAAATACAGCATAGTTCATACATAAGATATGCTGAGATGAAGATGATGTTGTCTAGATGCTGAAAAACAGTACGAAGAACTAAATGGAATAGTTACCAAAACTAAAAAACAATCCCATTACAGAATCTTTTTAGTATTTACAAATGTATAATCCTCGTTAATTGCTACCTGATAAGAACACACAGTTGTAGAAGAAACATATTTATTGCTTGCAAATTCAATGTTTCAAAGGACAAATTTTTCATTATTTGCTTTGGAAAGAAAAATGCTTTCCTTTCCCCATAATAAAGGTGAGGATCACAAGTGGTTAATAATCCCTTTTCTCCCTCTTGAGGGAGGTGGGCAGATAGTCTCAAACAGCATCTTCCAGCATGTCTTTGTCCTCTGATCACCTCTGGTTTAATATATGACATATGCAATGAAAGTTATGAAATTCCTCCCTGCTTTCAGAGTCATGGATAGTGACTCATCTTACAAAAAGCAAAAGGAATTGAAGTCAATCTTCACTTAAGAGTTTTCAACACACCTTTATTAGGCCAGAAAATAAAGTTCTTTTGCAGCTGATTCTATGGATCATTAGAGCAAATCTACAACATCTCGAGCAAATTTAAGATGATATTCATGGTTGTCTGGAATTCTAGATACTTATTTTCCCAAGGATCTAGAATAACCCAAGCCAGGTTATTCTAAACATTCTCAAAACTATTAAATGATTTCATGGATCTGTAGAGGGCTTTTTTTTTCTTTCATTTCTTCCTTGGCAAGTAGGCTACCTGCAATCCTTGTTTATGGATATACAAGAAGATAATTACAAACACTGATTTTTTAATGACAAGAGAAGCTTGAAACATTAAATTTTTTTGTGGTCTAGGTTATTAATCTATCCTAGCAATGGAATATGCAGGTACTGCAGGTTTAAAAATAGTATTAAGTGAAATAATAATTATTGCTGCTGCTTTTTTTTAAGCAGTCATGCATTTTTTATTTGTATGTAACTGTCACTCTCCAGCCACTGATTCAAATTGACTCAGAAAGGTTTTAAAATGATCCTTTTTAAAATCCTTAACAAATGCTTAAAGGGCTTGTGCAAGTTTCTATTTATATAGAATTACTTTGCCACCTTGAAGACATTGCTTTGCACTGAGAATCATCAGGATTTATACTCAAAACAATTAATTTTTTTCTTATCTCTGTAAATCTGCAGAGATGATGTTATTAAAAGGTTTTTTTTTTTTTTAACTGAGTTACATGGCATAAATAGTAAATGATAAATACTTTGTTTTAAATTACTGGCAAGGAAAGCCTTCCATCTCTACCTACAGTAATAGAAAAAGTATTGTTACAGCTCAAACTCAGTCCCCACCTCAAACCTTAAATCTGATGTAAGCACATCAATTTTAGGTGCTGATAAATCTGGTTTTTTACAGATAGTTTACAGAACACTGAGAAATAGCTTTAATGTAACTTTACTGAATTATCAACTACTTTCTTCTATGGGCACAGGTTAGATTATACCACCTGCACATTTGACTCAATTATTGCAGTGTACTGTAGAATTAAGGGCTGGTTAAAAAACTGCACCTACAGAGGCACTGAACACAGATACAAACTCTTCCAGACCTCTGGAAATGTTCCAGCCTGGACAGTCATTCAAAAATGAAGTTAATACAGATGCAGAATTTGTTTGATGACTTTTAAATGCTTCATATTGTTTATTACATATAAACTCACTTAAACATTGGACTAATAAAATGAAAACCAGATTCATTTGGTTTTCTGCACAACACAGTTATTTGTAGAAGACTTCAGGAATTACAATTTAGCTAAGAAGAAGTATCTTTCTAACTTCCTTGGATAAGAAAAGATAAGAGATAAGAGAATATAAGATGTATAAGCTACAACTTGTGAAAGCCTAGCAATCAGACACTGGAATATAGGCAATATTTTGCTCAAGAGCTACTTGAAATTTTAGATTGTAGGGAATTATATGGCTGTATTGCAATGCTTTCAGAATTGAATCACAGAGGAATTGGAAAGCCATGAGAGTGATCAGCAGCTGTCACAAATGTGGTGACACTATTCAATTACAGAAAGCCATAAAATATGGAAAGGTAGAGAGACAGGAAATAACTGGAGCGTTTTCATGTCCTGCAGTCATTTCAATCAATCTTATCAAACATCTACTATCTTTTAATAAGTGACTGCCCAATGAGTGCAGCCCATTGGTCCTGTGGAAACTCAAGAACGTGGTTTTGCCTTGTAACTGAAGTGCAGAGCATCATTCCAGGCCTCTGCTGTGCCTAATTCACTTCTGCCAGAGTTACCTTTATCTGACTCCCGGCTCAGACCTGCTGCAGTGCTTAACAGATGAGAGTAATCCCTGATTTTAATTGCCTTTATGCTTTGGAGCTTGTTCTCATTTTCCAGAGGTTAAAAATACTTTGATAATTTAGGCAGCTAAATAAAGCTTCAGAGTACAGTGGTGTGTTCCCTCTGTATTCTTAGCTTGCCATCTACAATCACTGAATTAATTCTGACACACCGTTGTGCACATTCTATATCTGATTGCATTAAAATAGTTTCCCATGTCATACTTTAAGTAGATAAAATTAAATTATTGGCTCTCCTAGCTAAGACTGGCACCTTTTGTAAGATCATAATCTCTGGTACAGAGGACAAGGAGGTTGTTTCAGTGAAAGTTAAAAAAAGGTGAGCAAAATTCAAGTAATAATTCCCACTATACTAAAGCCATTCCTAAAATAAAAATTTCCTTGTATATCCTTTGCTTTACCTCTCAATTTAGCATTTATTCTCTTTCCCCCTTTGCTACTGCCTTTTATATTGAAAGACTATCCTATAAATAAGCTTTCCTTGGGGTTAGTAATTGAGCAAGATGGCCCAAATAAAGTTCTTCTGGACTCTGCATTACAGAAATGGCCATTTGACATGCTCTGTGCATAAGCAGTCAATGTCTAGACATGGTTTTTCAATCAAGTTTAAGCTTTTCCTGTACAAGAGCAGTTTTCTCCTTCCAGCTGCCTACATTTTAAAATAGAGCTACAGTAATTTCACATGTCATCTCTAACCAAGACAGCAGTTTCCATTCAGTTATATGTCTGCTTGTTTCATTTCTAAGATGTTTATTGCATAAGAACCAATCTACTCAAAAAAAAAAAAAAAAAAAAAAAAAAAGGTTTTGCAATCTTTGGAGAATATACTGTTTTCCAAAATCCATTTTAAATTACATAAATAATGATCTGTGAATGAGCATGATTTGCTCTGCTGGCAACAAAGGTTAATGGAATGACATTAGTATATTAGAATATTAAATATATTCATATTTACTTTTTAAAGTATAAATAAAACTTATTTATATATTAAAAACTAATTTTCATTGCATTTGGGGTACCCAGCTCTTACAATTTTGTAGCTCCTAAAGCATTAGTGCTAATGAAAATACTGTGTGTTATTCTTGTAGTGATCATTTATTTCAGGAGAGAAGAACAATTTACTAAGGTACTTAATTAGCAAACAGGGACACCTCAGAGTACATAAAGCACTGACATGGTAAAATGCAAACACCATCACATCAGCAATTACATCTTCAGCTTGGCCCAACAGAAACCCTTTTGAGAGGCTGTCTTGATTTAGTCTTTAGGTGATGTTTAGGTGGATATGCTGTGGTGGCTTTCCATCTTCTAATGGAATAAGACCTTCTACAGGAGCTACACCAGTTACTGCAGACTTTCATTCACTCACTACTCAGCAGAGACGGAAATATGTAAATTTAATTAGCATTTCCCAGAAATGTCTAGTTTTGTATTATTAGGGAAAAATTTAAAACCCCACCAGGTTTATTAAGTGCTTTCTTCAGAGCTGACCCATTTTGATTTGAGAACTTCTGTTTTATAATAGGGGTGAGCATAATGAAAATATACTTCCTCTAAAGACCTCTGATGTGTGTATTTATAAAAGCTTTAATGTTCTTTTTTCTTGGTTTCAGGGGAATATGTTGTTATGACTACACACTTCCATTTGAAGAGGAAGATTGGTTACTTTGTCATCCAGACATACCTGCCATGCATCATGACAGTGATCCTGTCACAGGTGTCCTTCTGGCTTAACAGAGAATCTGTCCCAGCAAGAACTGTATTTGGTAAGCAAGACCTCTGACCCTCCTGGCAGTCATGAGGCAATTGGGCTTCAGAAATGTTATGGTAGAAGTAGTTGTGTGTAACATGATACTGGAGAACTGTGTGAGCCTGCACAAGTTACAGCACACAAGAGCAAACAAATTCCATTGTGAAGATATAGGTCCAAAGCTTTTAACCTGATTGTAAAAAGAGACCTGAAAATACCTCAAGCCATCCATTACCATTTGAATTTTCCAAAACAATCAGATTATGAATAAAACATCTCTGATAATGGCAATAACGTTAATCGTGGGATTATCAAAAAGGCTTTAATCAATGGGCATCCATCATTTGACATCTTTAGGCCCTCTGAAAATTATTTTAAATTTTTTTTTCTCAATCCCTTTGACAGGCTACTGTTAAGACCAGCAACAATTTATTGTGCTTACAGCAGTGAATACGTGCACTCAAAGAATGCAGTGAGAAGGCAATCTATAAGACTCTCAAGTTTATACAGCTGGTCCCTAGAGTTTAACCACAGCTTGCAAATGCTTATCATAAAATTCTTATATTCTTTCATA
Source organism: Nicator chloris (assembly GCA_013400495.1). NCBI lineage: Eukaryota > Metazoa > Chordata > Aves > Passeriformes > Pycnonotidae > Nicator > Nicator chloris. The sequence goes on from WAAE01017167.1 coordinate 81,160, forward strand.
TTCTTTGGAAATATTAACCCAAGTCAATACATATTTAAAAAAAAAACAAAAAAACCACCAAAAAACCCCACCAAAAATGCAATGACTTTTTATTTAGGAAAGTTAGAACCTGAGATTTCTGCTGTGTGACCTAGTCCTTGGTGATACCCAGATGGGACTGCTGAACACCTTTGGCAGGAGGCAGGAGCAGCCCCAGCCAGGCTGGGCACTCGTTTTGCTGCCTCAGGGCACTGCAAGGGCAAGATGCTTTGGGCCTTCTGGCTTTGCCAAAGAGAATTAACCCATTTATGCTGGACATGGCAAAGCCAGAGAGTCACTGTTGAGAAATGCAACCTCTGAACTCTTGTTGAACAAGAGCTCTTTTTGTGGATCTTTTCTTGCACCCTTCACAGCTGCGCTTTAGTTTCCCAGTTTCTCTGGAAATCAATCACAACTTGCATAGCCTTAGACCTCATGAACCAAGCAGTTGCTTTCTGTTGATATACAGATGTGCATTTACAGAGTAGTGGTTTAGATTACAGTATAATTGAATTTGATTTACATAATATAGTTTAGATTAGCAACTGAAATTAATTCTGAATTTTTAACACCAGCTTTGCTGAGAACTACTCTGCTAAGGACTTTTATGGTCAAAGCTATTGAAATTGTAACTATTTTACTTCCTTTTGCACATACCATTTAAAAAGAAATGTCTGATCATCAGTTTGAAATGCTGTACTTCACTGTCACTAGATGGAGAACAGAACTTCCTAGTCTCAATGGATAATATCTAATACTGCACAACTTTCAAACTGCTATCTTCACAGGCTCAAGAAGCCACAAATTTCTCAGTTTTCCTTTTAGAAGACAGTTATTTAGCAATTACTCTTGGGTTGACTCCATCATTACGTATCAAGATAGCTTTTTCATTTCAAAATGGCAGTGAAACGGTTTCAGAACATCTTGCATGAATGCATATACACACAGAAGCACTTTCATCTTTTAGCCCACTTAGTACCACAGATAAGAAAAGTTATAAATCTTTCTTCTGCTACTATGTAAGAGTAACACAAGCTCACTAGTCATAAGTCAAAGAAAACATTTGGTTGCATCTCAGGAAAGAGAAATTGCTTCCTCATTAGGCACTAATAATTCAAGCTCTTCACACTACCACGTAAATATGTTGTTCATTAATTGACCTATTTTAGACCACTGTTCATTTCCACTAACACTCAGTGCAGCAAAGATGAACTCACCAGGCACATTGAAGACATGACAGTGCAGTTGTCAAGGTAACTCGTCGACATGTGATTTGATGGAAGTGCCTTGCGTGCACTGGGAGATTCATTTTTCCAAGCAGCTGCAAGCAGAGTGAATTCAGTGCAGTTCTGCTTGCTCTCTGGGGCCAGGTGAGAGGAAAGGTTCAGCAGCAAGAAGCTCTGAGATCTGAAATGTAAATTACATTGTCATTCTTACATAAAATCTTCGCTATGTTCAGGGTGTCAGTGAATGAAGGGACAGAAATCTGTAAAACCATCGATTCAAAAAAATGTAATAACACAAAAATCTTGGTGCCCTTGGATATATCTTTGAAGTATAATATCCCAAATAAGCTGAAACAAGTTTTTTAGTTTTCAAAGTATCTCAGAACTGCTGTAAGAAAGAACTAAAGATGTTAAATTGTTACATCTCTAGTACAATTTGCAGGGCATGAATAAAGAACAGCAACAAAATCCTTCAAATACCAGGGAGAGTAAAGTAGTTCACAAATTATATTTCCATTCCAACTTTAAAAACAGTATTCTACTATAAAAACATCAAAGAATAAAAGCATAAAAATTGTTTTGAGAATCAAGCAACTTCCACAGAGCTTAAAACCTGACATCCTCATTTAGAAACTGCACTGAGGTGGGGAAGGTTGTAAGAACCAGGGGTGCAGAAAAGGCTGTCCCACCTACAGCAGCTGGGAAACGAAGCCCAAACAAAGCTCCCCTGGCCTGAAGACACACACTCTTTGCTTTGCAGGGGTGACAACTGTGCTGACCATGACCACGCTGAGCATCAGTGCCAGGAACTCTCTGCCCAAGGTGGCCTATGCCACGGCCATGGATTGGTTCATAGCCGTGTGCTACGCCTTCGTCTTCTCGGCGCTCATCGAGTTCGCCACGGTCAATTACTTCACCAAGAGAGGGTACGCCTGGGATGGCAAGAGCGTCGTTCCCGAAAAGGTAACGCCCCAAAACATCATACCCTGCCCTGCCCGGGCACTCTGCGGGAGGGGCCTAGCACATTAAAAGTTCTTGTTATGTAGGAGAGCTATTACTGCAGAAGAGTTTCCTCCCGTGCCCACAAACGGCGTTTCTATGCCATGATTACTCAGACACCTAATACCGAAATACTACTCCTGACATACGGGGTGATACTTAATGCTGTTAATAATGAAATATTCTACTGAGATTTGGACTTCTGCAACTGAGCAGAAAAAAAGATGAACATGTATTATTTTAAGGGAAGGCAATTAATTTTTTCCTGTTTGAACAAGAGAAAATGTGGATGCCTCAGTGTAAATGTAGGAAAAAAGCGCTTGTGGCTGCAGTACTTGACAGTTCCCAAGGTATAGTGCTCCCCAACATGAAATTCAGAAGGGCTGCTCTATCATCATTACCAAATAAATCATCACAGGAGTTCTTTTTTCCTTTCTTAGCTATAGGAAACGTGTTTGTTTAGAAGGAGGAATTGAGAGGTGTGCTAGGAGTGTGCAATCCTGATCTGTACCTCCCTGAATGCACTAGAGAAAACTCACACTGATTCCTTTTGTTCTGGGATCAGACCTGGTCTGTAAACCACAGGTGCATCCAGAAATTGTTGAGGACATTCAGGGAATGGAAGAGAAGTTTCTTGATTCCTTGAGTTACCATGTCAGCTGCTTCTGTGAGCAAGCAAATTTGGTTGGGTTAACTTGCCAAACTGGGTATCATGAACATTCACAGACTAGAGATTCAACAGAACAGGTATTTGGAGGATGATTTGGAGCAGATGTAACTCACTGGTATGCAGAGATATGGTTTTAATTCAGGATTATATGCGTATATATTGTTAAGTATATTAGTTGCATAAGTCAGTGAAAAAAACCTCCAAGTTAAATTAGGGCATTTATACAATGGCAACTACTACAAAAGTATTGTAGAACAAATGAGTGAAGTAACAAACGTACAGTCATGAGCTGCACAACTGCTGCTGAATGTTGAGTTTTCAGTTATTGATGATCTTTTCACTGAAAATAATTTTTTTGATTCTGTTTTCCTGTTTTCATGACATTTGTCATAAAAATGAATTGCATTGATAGAACTATATCCTTAAATACTAAATATTGCCTTACTAATTTATCCTCCCTTGTAATGTAGTTACTATAATGAGCTGTTTCATTTGTTACAAAGAAAATTATGTTCCAATAAAACCCCTACACCAATAAGCATTGTTTAAAACATTGGTAGATTTATGGCTTTGTGCTTCTTAGCAGGTCAGGGGCTTTATGTGTCCTTTGCTGGTACTGGGTTGTGTGAGTTTTCTGCAGTGAGGAAAAGCAAGCAAGGCATGCTCACAATGATCAGAGCATCACAGCTTAATCAAATTTAGAGCTCTAATTAGCTGTCATATTGCTTTTTCATGAAGTTGAATTTGACATGAAATATTAAGACCCAGGCTGGTGTCAGGGCTTTCTGTGGATCAGATTTTTAGTGACATTTAAATCTATTTGAAAGGGTTTCCTCTGAGACTTCAGTGAAGCTGCTCTTTGTCTGCTGGATTTATTGCTGCTCACCAGAGTACCTGAATGAGAAGCAAACAGGGCTGCCTTCACACGCAGCAACCATGTTAGCAGCCTCCCTGCCTGGGAGGGGAAAAAATGGACAGCCAAAAAACCCAAAAATAAAGAAACAAAACAAAACCCCAAAAAGCAAAACCAAAACAACAAAAATAGAACAAAACAAACAACAAAAACAATCAAAAAACCTGACATGCCTTTTTTGTTGGAATAGTTTTGGACCTGTTTGTTCCAAAGATCTGAAGCTTTCTCTTGGCCTGAAGCTAAGGATTTTATTGCCATGAATTAAAGAACATCCACATCAGAGTCATTAGGTGAATCCCTTTCCTTACTAAGTAGCATAATTTTAACATTTGAGCCTCCATTTCTTTCCAGCATGGGGCTCCGAGCTGTTCCTCCACAAGCATCTCCCCACTTGCCCTCAGGCTTTTGCAGCTTTGTTTCCTGTACCCGTGTGTCCAGCAGAAATCTGCCCACTCCCTGAAATGTTCACCTCTTGAACAAGAGTTTTTTATCAAAACTCCCTTATTAGGGGGTCAGAGTAGCCATTAACCTACAGCTGATCTGTCATCAAAAGTATTGTGACTGCAGAAAAATATTGCCTCCCTGGGACAGCTGTTTGTTGAAAACAGAGAATTGTTTGCTGTCTTGTGAAGTGACATAATAGATCAGATTCCACTGATATTTTCTCTTCAGCCATATCTTCCCCCCATCCCAAGAGGATTAGATGGATAACATTTGCCTTTTCTTTCTGTGGCAAATACTGCCTGAAGATTTTTCTAAGCTGTTGGAATTGGTTTTTGTTATATGTTGGGGTTTTTTTCTCATAATTGGAGGAATGCTTACACCTCCTTAATGACCCACTGCATCTCCCTTCTGTGTTTATCCTTGGACAGTGGCTGAAGAAAGGGTTTGATCTGCCAGAAACTGGGACAGTTGAATTCTAACTGGTATACCCAAATTTCAAAATTAAATTTTTTTTCTACGAGTAGATCCCAAAAATAGAATACTAGAAAATGTAAGGACCTAGAGATAAAATAAGTTTAAATAAGCTCAGTAAGTCCTCCTCCCCTAAAAGTTACTCAGTATATTCTTGCTTTAGCAACATAAGTAGATGGATGAAAAAGTCATACAGACATTAAAAGTTTTACATATGGAATTCCATTTCAGCCATTATAATCCAATTTTAAGATTAAACAAGAAAATTAAGTTCCAAATCCATAAATACATGTGCCTTTGGTGTAAACCATTAGTGAGTAGAATACTGACAGCTTTGTATCCTATTGAATAAACCACTCCTTTAGTGCGTGGTTACATGATAATTTAGTGTATAAACTATGTTAAAGCTCTTCATATCACAATATTTGTCTTAATGTTGGAAGGCTACATTAAGAATTTGGCATCTTGTAAGTTTTTCTCCTGACCAAGGGAAATAGCTGTTTGTGGGAACATTGCACTAGGAGTGGTTTGTCACTGCTGGTTATCATTAAAGGTGATTTTGCCCCTGAGCCTAGCTATCAGGTCTCATTATTTTTATCTATCATCTCATTTGGTTTGCCTAATACAAGTTATGCAAATGGATGATTTTGTCTTTATTATCACCTAAATATTTTGCATGAGTTATATATCCAGAACTAACTTCTGTCTTACAGCTTATTACACCTTGTGGTATGAATTCAGTTAATTGCAAAAATGTTATGGTGCTTTTTCATCATTTCATCTGTTGAGAAGGTATTGAGAATGAAATATTTTCTTCTTTCTTCAGCCAAAGAAAGTGAAGGATCCTCTCATCAAGAAAAACAACACATACACAGCTGCAGCTACGAGCTACACCCCTAATATTGCAAGGGACCCTGGGCTGGCAACCATTGCTAAAAGTGCAACAATTGAGCCCAAAGAAGTCAAGCCAGAAACAAAACCTGCAGAACCCAAGAAAACTTTTAACAGCGTCAGTAAAATTGATCGGCTATCAAGAATAGCCTTCCCACTGCTTTTTGGGATCTTTAACTTAGTCTACTGGGCTACCTATTTAAACCGGGAGCCCCAGCTAAAAGTTCAAACTCCACATCAATAACCTCATTTATTCCTATAGTTCTGTTCCATTTTTGGCTCTGGGAATTGCTTCCCTTTTTCACATACAGTAATTCCCATTTGCTTCATTGCCTCTGTCTTAAAGAAAATAAAGGTTTCTTTAGTTAGCAAAAGGTAAAATATATCTGTATATTTAAAAAACCTGTGTGTGAGGGAGAGAACAGTATAAACTATATACTTTGGAAAAGTGATTTTGGAAATGGAAAAGAGTTGTAGAGTAATGGGAGGGTGGAAAAAATAATAAACCATTTGTAGCAAGCTTAGTACTGAATATCCCCAAAAGATAGTGTATATGTACATGAAAAAGATATTTTTATTCAGAAGATTCTTAGGGAGGGGGGAAATATTCTTTATGACATTCCTGATGCACATCCTAGACTGTATCATTTATTCAGCCACTGTTTATAATCTTTCCAAGGATGTAAAGCTTTCCATTTGCTGAATCCCATAAGATATGTTATTTTCCTAATCTCTTTTCTCTTCTATGTTCCAAACTACCTGACTTATTTAATATTAAATAGTCTTTAATGAGAAAGGAAATCTACTCACTCTAGGTACAGTTTGTCACTGTATAGCACATAAGTTCTAATGGTAACAAATGCTTTAATCTGCTCTCTTACTGCAAGCTTGTTCCAAGCATTAAGTTGTCACTAGACTAGATTTAAAACCAGTTGCACAACCAAGTGCAGATCCCAAATTTCTACTATCACCTGTGTAATCCAAACAATTCCTGGATGCTTTAAAGATAGCTTTTACTCATCACTATGTTTTAGAGAGTTAAAACAAAAAAAAACAACAAAATTTTTGCAAGCTCTAGATATGTTGAATGTATTCTTTTATAAAATGATACATTAAAAGAAGCTTTAGACTGAGATTTATGAATAGCAGAAAGATAAAATATAGTATTTAAATAATATCTGTAAATATGCAGCATGAGATTGTACATTTTTTACTTTTTTAAAGTTTTGTTCTTAAAACATTGTGTAGGATTCACCTCTTAGCTCTTAATATGTTGTTAAATGCTCAATCAAACATATTTAGAGCCTGAATTAAGGAAAAAAGTGGTACTGGAAAGCTTACAAAAATAAATAAGCAGAAAGTGCTTGGAATTTATTCCATTTGTAAAGTGGTTAAGTGTACAGCAGCTTGCAATTTGACAATGTCATCCAATGTATACTATTAGATTAATGACTGGTCTGCTCAGGTCATGCATAAACACTGAAGTATGGGATTATATTTGGTAGGTAAAAATGGTGAAATATTTGTTAAGACAGAAGTTCATCTGTATATTACTGCTATATTTGCTGAAACATAACTGTTACAATAAGTGATGTAATATATGTAGCATTAAATACAAAGAAGTCATACATAAAAGAATGTACAGGAAAATAGATTTTATTGAGTAAACTTACTACATTTCATTTTTACTGTAGCAATATATTTGTAGGAACAATATGTAAGGGCTTTAAATACAAGATGTCCATTTTGCAGGTATTGTGCTCCCTTTAAAAAAATTCTAGTCAGTATCATTACTGCTAACTCTTAGAAATAAACTTTCAGATAAAGTTTTTTCAAAGAGATTGGAAGAACGGTGGATATTCGCAAGAATCAATTAAAATAATGTAATTTATGCTATGGAATGGATTTTGAAACAGTGCTACATGAGCCTCTAGAGAAACAGCTACTGAGAGTCAAGTTTAATAGGCAGTGATTACTAAACTCTTAATAAATCAAAAAGTTGACAGTCTCCATCTACAAAAGGAAATATTTAATGTTTGATTTAGAGATTATTTTTTTTAATAATGCTTCATTGTCTAACATTTAGTCCTGTCTGAACTTGATAAGTTATCTGATTGGATCTTATTTAAAAGGGGATGTTTCATCTCTGGTATCATGTGTAGATATATGTATAGAAAAAAATAAACTATGGCTCTTTAACTTCTGTGTACTTGTTTATCTTGTTATTTTTGGCGTTACACTAGTGTGTTCATTTAGGGCATTTTATCTTTCTAGCAATTCATAGCTACCTTTTGGTCTGCATTTTGCACATTAGATGTGAATATTACTTAACTAGTCTGCTTTTTGCTATGCAATGATTGCATTATATCACCTCTTAGTTAGTCTATGCCAATAGTATTATACTGTATAAACTTGACTGCACAGTTTATCAAAGACAAGGTATTCTCTATGTAGCTTTTTTACAACGCTTTGCTAAACCATGTAATAATAGTAAGTCTTCCTTGAAAATAATGATACACTCTTATAGAGGACAGTTTCTGTTTACTCCTGAGATAATTTTAAAAAGATGACATTGAATGTTTATTGCACCTCAGTGCAGTGATGTGGCAATAAAACCTAAATCTAATAGAGGTTGTTTATGGCAGAAGCATGTATTGCTTTACAGAGTTTAGCAAAAGCTCTTTATTTTATGTCAGACTGTAATTCTATTATAATAATAAAGCTAAAAATGTTCAATAATGCAAGTGAATGTTTTACTTTGGTTTTCTTTAGTTACTGCCTTTTATGACACATTGCTTGATTAGCTGCTATTCATTCAAAACCTTCGTTTCCTTGGATTTGGTAATGAATGCAGTTTTAATAGATGTGATTTTCTGTCCAATGTTTTCCAGGGATAAATATAACAGGAATGTTTCCCAAATCTGATTTGACATTCAGAAAAGATAGCTCACTCTGTATCTTGTATATCCAGTAAGGCAATCAATTGCATCAGATGGACAATTGTTAAGGTTTTGTACCACAACATTGACTAATGCAAGGTAGGAACAAAATAAAATGCATTTTCTCCCAGAAAAAATGGCAGATAAACCAGAGACTGAGAGTAAAAATATGACTATTTAAGCTAGAGGTTTAACGGATTAGTAACCACAGATCTAAGAAAGGCTGTTAGAAAAGAACCTCAGGCTGTATAAAACAATATTTCACTTATTAAAATAGTTGTAGGGATAGATTACAAACAAGCATGTGTATACCTTGAAAATTTTAGTTTTCATCCTGTTTCTTTCCCAAATAGAAAAAAGGAGAGAGGAAAAGTCATTCCAGTGCATTCAGCCCTCAAACTTTCTTGGAAATGATTCTGGAAAGCAAGGTTTGTAGGGAGAGACATGTCCAGACATACAGCTTTAGAGGATCCAAAAGGCTGATGTAAGTGTATATTTGTATAGAACAATATTCATAGTGTTCCTAAATGGGTCCTACAGAAGGATTCTTCAAAATGGAAGGAAAGACTGGAAGGACTCAGATTCTATTAATTTATTATGCTTTCCTCTCTTCTGAATGAGGATAATGCAGTCTGAATCCCTGTTCCTTGCCTCCTACAACTGACTCCACGGAGATGAATCCCTATGAAACCCACACGGGCTTTTCTGGAAGACGATGGTGAAGAAGGTGTTAGAACACCCACCTCCTATGTTCACATGCCAGATGCAGAGCATGCATGGGGATTCTCACATCTTTGTCACTGCTCAGGCATTTTTAGGCAGAATTTTACTCAAGTAAAAATGAGTCAAAATGTTTAGAGGCAACAAGATTTGACTCAGAGGAAAAAAAAAAACCAAAAAAAACCCCAACATTATTCAGTTTCACAGTGTGGAAGAACAGCCTCATCAGGTGACAGATTCACAGCCACCAGTCAGTCCAGCATGACACCCTGACACAGAATTTCTGTGTTTGTTCTGATATTACATTGACAGAATCTCCTTCAGTTTTCCTTGAATCGTCCCTAGAAGCTACTGCAGGACTTTCTTAGTGATCAAGTTACTTTTTTACACCACCAATGCCTTTCTAATGAAATTCTTTCTCTTGGACTCTAAGACCTGAAAAACCTGATTGTCTTTCTATTTCCTTCTATTTTTCATCAATATGATAAATAATAACAGCTTATGAAACACCCTAATGTCTGGAAAATGGGGCACACATGCTTCAAGGAGCAAGTAATAAGATAACTTCTTTCAGCCTGTGCTTTATATCTGAGTGACTGTCCAAATAAATTAGTGTGACTGGGCAAAGTCAAACTTTTTCTTACGGGCTGTAAAAATATCAGTCATACTTTAAAATATAAAAATGCTGGATCTCCTCAGACTTTCTATAGCACATCCACTGAAGAAAAAGTCCTTGTGCTATGCACAAACATGACATAGCTTAAATAAAAATGTGTTTACAGTCCTAGCACATGAATTTTGCAAGTGAAGTGTATTATCAGCTTGTCAAGCTGTTGCTGTCCTGTTCCATCTGATTACAAACTACGTCAAATACAACAAGAGAGGTAAAAGCCCTGAAACAAGTTCCTATAGGCTCATTCTCTCTGGCCATAGGCCCAAACTGGCAGGATGACTTCACAGATGCTGATACATTTATTTGATTTAACTGCTTTAAGGCATTTGAAGATGCTCTGAGTGCATTTTGCACTTGCAGCACAGCTGTTACAGGCACCTCACCCAAAGACTAGAGATAGTTTCCCTCAAAAACCTGCATATCACCAACAAAGGGCACAGCTTTCTGAATGTGCTGTCAAGGGAGCCAAGATGTGTTTGCTGAACTCTTTCTTCAGCCAAGGACATTTGAATGCTAACAGATACCATTAATTTTTTTTCAAGTGTCCTTATATATGCAGTATTTGATCAGCCTCGAGTGGTACAAGCCTAAGGATCTAAACCAGCCCCAAGAAGTTAAATTTGCTTAGCAGTGATTTGCTGTTGGCTGCCCAGCACACTACCTTTGCTACACTCTTTGTTTGATTTTTCCTGTATCATCTGATTGGCACCAGATCCCTGCAGTGCCTCATAGGAAAAAAATAATTCAGCTGCCATAGAATTAATGAAAGTTACTTAAAGACCTCACATGCTTGGAGATCCTATTCCATTACTGCCCTTAGCAGCAGAACCACCCTTCAAAGAAATGGTTTGTAAGCTTCTAGGATGGCTCTCCGTTGTAGTGATATTTATTAATGTAACAAGTTTACTGCAAGGATATGAAAAATTTCAGAAAAAAAGAAAAGAAAATATTTAACGGTTTACTAAAACCAAATATAAAACATAGAGAAACTACAATTGAAATATCTTTCTCCTAAATTAAATTATCTTCTTATGAAATACTTTATAAAAGCAGTAAAATGGGCTTTGGCAAAGCATCTGTCATTCTTTTGAATCAGAGAAAAAGACAATGAAGTTCATAGTAAAAACTGCTGCTGATTATTAAGACCTGCTGTAGGCACATAAATTTAAGAAAGAAAGCTAACATTTTTCAATTAAACAAAATCAAATAAGAGTTCATCTCTTTTTCTTGAGAAAATGATTTTAATAATTTAAGAGGCATTTCAGGCAGGGTTTTGCTTTGATTTTGTTTTTGTACAAAACCTCACAAAACAACTTCTGGTTTCATCCTTCTCCTGCCTGAGGAGCTGTGGCAGGCATGAAAAGGTGAGGGACACCATTCTCCAAGGTAGGGATGTATTTGACAGGAAATAGAAGTCTTACAGCAAGTATTAGCTTTAACGTGGCCATGTGAAGTATTTTTGTAGCTACACATAATGCTCAGTACACCTCATGGACAGGACAAAACAAAACACAGATTAATGGAAAAACGTGGGCTTGGTAGGGTTTGGTTTCCACTGATGCCACATCCCTGCCTTGCCTCGCCAGCCCTGATTTGTCTGAACTCTGCTAATTCAGACCAAGTAAAATGGGCTTTGGGCCATTAGGGCCTTACCAGCTTGCTCCTGACCAGCTTCTCACCTCTGTGGAAAGCAAAGAAAACTTTAATGAAGTAACTGGAGCAAGGTATCCCCTTTCCACAGTTAAAGGACAGTGTGAACTATGAGAGTAATGAATGTACTGATACAATATTTAATGGCTGAAAGCCAGAATGTTCATGCCTACAAGAACTTCTTTTACATCCATGTCACCTAATCCCTCAAAAGACAGCCAGATTTGCAGAAAAGGTAAGTATTTTCCAGTTCCAGAGGATGTCAGCCATGACTTCACTAGCAGCTTTCTGAAAGTGTTAAAAATGAATTGGAGCTGTGCTCTGGTCACCGAGTTCCTGAATATCAATGCTTATGTTCATCTCTGATCCAAATTCAGGCTTTTTTTTCCAACAAAGTTTGCAGGGCCAAAAGTTCTGCATCCATTTAACAGTTTTTGAACAGACAAATTTTTGTCTTGCAACTCCCAAACAATATAGAGAATAGTTTTAAGACTACTGAGACAGAAGAGAACGATCATTATGGACAATACAAAGAACTGGTAAAGCAGAAGTCCTTATCATACCTTTAGCTGATAACTAACCATCCATCATTCAATCCCCTGACAGCACTGGGCTGGTCCTAGCAAATGAGTCAATAAAACAGCAAACATGCTTTCAAGTGGATATGAGCAGAATTAAACAGGTGCCTGATGCTTTTGAAAACCTCCCTATTTCTATCCATGTACAGAATGACTTTTAAAAGCATACTGGTGATGCTAAAAAGCAGTTATAACACAAAAAATCATTAGATTGTGCAGCAGGGTCTGCTAAGAAAATTTTCTGAGTCTGAATTCTACCAGAGCATGCAGCTCAAAATCTTCCTCTTGCAGGTAGATGAACAATGCCATAAACACTTAGGTGGCAAGCCATGGAAACATGGGTTTCAACACTTTGAAAGGGACAAAGAATTGTAGGTTACGTCCATATTGCTGCAAAATATTTTCTTAATTATATAACAGAGCTTGAAATTTATATTGAGGGTTTTCATAGATCTGCATGGAACCACTGATCAGACAAATTAAAGACACAAGTTACTGGTTATGTTCCTATATCAGGCCTTAGTAGTGGCAGTAGGAATAACAATTAGATATTCTTGTAAGTTGATTCTGTGAGATACTTTTACCATATAATTCTAAACTGACAGAATTTATCTTTCCTAATTTTATTTTTCCTAAATACCATCCTCGGCTAATAGAAAAGTAAAAGACATAAAAAGCAAGAATATTAATTTTGTTGCAGCCTTGGGTTCAAAAGAAATAAGTAAGCTTCAAGAGATATACCCACATACCTAAAGAAAAGCAGTTTTATCTGGCTACTGCAAGAAATAAATGGAAAGAAGTTTATAAATAAACATGATTCATTTATTTATAAATGTCTAGAGATAAGAAACAATAATAATTCTCTGATGTAACAAAAGCTGACGTATTTATTACTAAACATAATGTACTTAACAACAAGAGTTGTAAGACAACAGGCTGTTTTACTACTGCCTCTTAATGGGAATTACATGAATAATGAGTCTCAGGAGGCACTTACCAGTGATAAAGGTAAATATTGGCTCTAAAAAATGTCAGACAAGCTATTATATCTCTGTACTGCAAGCAAGCTACACAGATTATTAGCCATTATTTTGTTTTATTATAGCTAGCATTTAATAGCTGGGAATGTATATTTAAAAGATAATACTACTGATAATATCTGAAAGCACAGTCAGTGCAAAAGCAAATAATAATCAATTTCTTCTCACACCATAACTGTGGCTGGATGGCGTGCAAGAATAAAGGAAAACAAGCTTACATCAAGGTCAGTGCAGTGAAGGGTCTTGAACAGAAACCAGCACAGAACAAACAGAATTGCAACAAATCACATTAAAATCTCAGATGGAAAATACAACTTGTGTCTACTACTATTAGTTTCTATACAGGACCAGAGAAGAACTTGCCTGAGATCTCAGCTCTGGTACTTGACCCATTACTTTGCATAGTTAGAATGGACACCCTGATCTCACCAGGGCATACAGAGGAAAAAACACAAAGGAACTTTGCCTGTACCACACCAGAGGGAATAAGTGAAAGTAAGGAAGGTGTAAAGTCACAGCTGAAGCACCTTAACAAAGGCTGAAGGAGGCTGGCAAGCAGCAAATGTGCATCTGTACGAAGGCAGGAGGAGATGATGTCAGCTGCTGCTCCATGACTCCTGGGTGTCAGCAGCAGCCAGTGCCTGCTTGCCCAAGGCACGTGGACCACGTTCCCCTGGCCACTGCACTGCCTGCCAGCCCCCGACCCAAACAGGCTCCCTGCAGCAGTCACCTGACACACAGTAGGATTGTATGTACCACAGATTTCTGGGGAAAATCCTCAGCCTTGGTGTGGGACTGTCTCTGTGGTCCCCTCTGAAGGAACATTGTGGCACCACTGAACAATAAGGCTGAGAAGGACACAAAGTTGTCCTTGGGCACTCTTTGCTCCAAAGGAGGACAAATGGTTCTCACAAGAAACACCATTACTTATCTCTGAATAATTTTTATTTAAATGTATAAATTGTATTAATTTGATGATTTCCACAGTTAAACCAAAGTGTTTCAGAAAGGCCAAGAAACCATTTACATTAGATGTATGCCAACAGTTTTTTTGTCCAAGAAACTCAGACTTTTGCAGGCAACAACCAGGCTGACCAGACCACAACCTGTTAGCTGCAATAACTGGTAACTCAGGATGTCTGAGATTTAGGAAACTGTTCATCTGAACATAACTTTCAGTCCACTTCTGCACAGTCAAGAGAAAAATATTCACCATGGTCACAATAGCATATTTTAGGTGATTTAACCCAAAGGCTCAGCTATGGTTTAACTGCTCAAGGACTCAAATTACCAAGTCTTTTTCTGGGTGAAGGAGGAGAAGTCACTTTTTCAATAACGTGAAACGGTAATAATAATGCTGAGCTGCTTATAGACACTCATGTTTCCCTCTGTAAACAAATGACCTTTAAGAGGAAGAATTGTTTGCAGTTCACCGGATTTGAAAAAATCATGCAAGGATCTACTCACTTTGCTCTCCCAGGCTTCTTCAATGACCTTTATATTCTGCTGAGAAAAAATGTCAGGTATCAGCTAGGTATTACTGCTATTAGCTCTAAGAGCAGCTGGGATCTGTGGTGTGTAATTGGGACTTCTCAGCGGTGAATGCTGTACAAAGAGCTATGAGGCAGGTAATTAGAAAAAGGCAGGAAAAGCTGGAAACCTCACCACAGTAATGGCACATTAGAAGTCTCAGCACTGGAATGTGCTATTAAATCCCAAAATTCTAGCCCATACTAGGCAATAGCATACAAGCACATTGTGGCTAAGTCAGTTTTAAAAGAGAATTCTAAAATAAACAGAAATACATTTTGTGGAAACCTTTTTCACCCCAGCATGTTTCTAGTGAAAAATCAAAGACATTAAGACTTTTGAGACAAATGGTTCTCACAGTTTATGGAATTCTTTGCAGAAGCCTAACAACAGCCTTGACAACACCTTTGGGTTTCGTGGCTGCAGGATAGACACATTCCCTTTCCTGCAGTGAATTTCTTCATAAAGAAGAAAGTTTCCTGTTTGAAGGGTCTCTCTGTGGTGACTGATTCCCAGCTGTAATATATTTCAAAAGAACTGTCTTAACTCACTCTACCCATCAATTCTACTCTACAGTTGTCACATCTGATGTTCCAGAAATCACCAGTCTGACTTACATCTCTTTTGCCACTTCTGTCACTGCTAGCCTGTGTAGAGCAACAGAGGTCAAGGGGCAGAGCTGTAAAAATATGCCAAGATGAGGAAAATGAATTCTGGAGCCCAAAAGGAAAAACTACTGATGCAGAAGATTACTAAATACAACCAGTTGCCTTATGGCCCTTGAATCTTCCAAGGAGGACACTGTGAGACTGCTGTTCAATAAATATGAAACACAGTCTTAGGGCGAGTCAGAAAAAACCAGATTTTTCTTTTTTCACTGCTCCTAATTTCTGTTTGCTTTGAGGAGAGAATGGTAGAGTGTTTATCTCTATAAAATACATTAAAACTATTTCTATGGCTAACATAACAGAAAGAGTGCAAAACCTGCTGACCCTTAGAGAAATTTGCATCAGCTCTGGGACTCTGCAAAGTGCACCAAGTCATTGAGGAAAAATAACTATGTCTTAAATATGTGTATTTAGAGCTTAAGTTGTGATATGATGAGGAGGAACTCTCAACCCTAATGAAACAGTTCTGAATCTCTAATGAAATTATTAAAATGCTGTTAATTTTTTTTTAATTTATACACATATGTATGAATTTTCTCCCCAACTTCTAGTGATTCCTCTATCTGCCATAGCTTTAGTGTTAATTTGCACTTAAACTTTGATGTCTAGACACCTGCAACACAACAGGATTCATGCACAAAATACCACACTACATAATTTCCTGAGAAGGATGAACAGAACCACAATTCCTCCATTGGTTTGTGGAAACCAATGGAAAATTTGGGGTTTGACACTCACTTCAAGTTTTCTTTTTTACTTAAAGCCATATGTACAACATAACCACGGTTTTAAATGAGCCAGAGCAAGCTCCTCATGAGCAATGTCCATCTCAGTAACCCCCAAGCTTTTGTTCCAGTTTCCCATGGAGATAAATGGTGAGCTACTCAAACGTGTGAGTGATGTTGATGCACATCACCTGGAAGTCTGATTCTGTGGCTGTGGAGACAGGGACGCAACATCAACACCCCGAGTCTGTGCAGCAACAACCCCTGGTTATTGTGGGGCAGCTCCTTTTCTAGGGCTTTCAAATTTCCTGTGCTTCCAGACATGATTGGGCAAGGGTCTCAGCTCTGCCCAGCTCGCTGGCCGATGGTGTGGGTGCATCTGTGCCTGCCAGGGGTTGGCTGAGGTCCCTCTGTTTGGGTTTGAATCCCACCTGTCGTTATCCTGCCCGGGGACTTGTTCACTTCAGCCAGGCTGGTCCAGTCTGCTGAGCCAAATTATCTGTGCAGATATAGACCAGCCACATCTGTCACAAGATTCTCAGTGGATATTTCAGTATGTACACAGAGGCAGAACTCTTCACTCATTTGTCACATTTTTTCTCCTCCTTTCTCCACAAATTCTTATTGTATGGGCATGATTTGCTTTATAGACTTGAAGTTTTCTACAAAGCTGTTTTTCAAGCTGTGTATACCTGGACAGAGTTCTCATGAACTAGGAAAGTCAAGGTTTTTTTGACCAAATGTGATGACTGAGTACGATGGCCACACCTATCTTCAATGGAGTTAATCACTGAAATGTGGGTGCCTAAACCAGTTTGGGGTCTTGGCCCATGTAGGCTGAAATGTATTGAATTTCACTCTTGACAGACCTTGTTAAAATAATAAATGACGGAAATTCTGTTCTCAGTGGTATTAACAGAACATTTGAGCTAGAATTTCCTTGCAGATTCCCTCAATTTTGCTAAACCTTCAGTTGTGTGTTTTTGTTTCACTCTTGCTTTTGCCAGGACCTGTTAGGGCAAGATATAGGGAAGAGAGTCAGGAAAAAAGTGAGATGACAGATTGTTTCATGCCACAAGGGACTGTGGGATTAAGAAACACAACAAGTTTGTGGAAAGATTTTGTGGCTGCAGGCAACCTATGTCAGAATTAGAGAGCAGTAGTCCTGGGACAGCAGTGCCCCAAAGCTGTGACTTGTAACAACTGTGTATGGCCCGAATACCACAAAAATTCCCCTATTTAGTCATCTCCAATCTAGTCAAAGGAGACAGTAAGACAGAAATGAATAACTAAGTACTTGCTGCATTCCAGTCCATTCTGAGACTCTTATCCTGCACTAACACAGCCTTTGTATGTGATAAAAAATTAGTTTCTGGATTGAAAGTGTATTGTTACCATCTGTAAGATGCTGAATCACCAAACTGGATCTTTTTCATGAATACAAACTCTCTTTTGGTTTTTGGATTTTTTAAATATCATTTTCCTCCATATGATAAATTGTATTTGGACTCAAACAATGGAGAAATGAGTTTGATCCTAGTTAGTGTTAAAGAAATACTGGAATTGACTTGGATTAGATGGTACATAATGAGCAGGTACTCAGCAGGTGTAACATCAACCTTTGTGTAGTCCCATCTTAATGAGTCAGTAATGTCCCATTTGAGAAACCTGAATTAGGAAGACAAATGTACAATTGCTCTGGTCTAAACTGTGTACAATCGAAGCATATGATGTGCAAGATTGAGCTATCGGTATAAAAAATAGCCTGGTAAATATCCACACATAAAATTTTACTGTCTGTGCTCCATAAGGTTTTTTTCTTTAAAAGATACATATAAACTTTCTTTTGAGCAATGCATTTTTGCTCTAAAAAAGATTTTGATGAGATGATGTTGGTATTTTATTTCTAAGTTAACAGGTGATATAAGATGCTATAAAAAAAATGTGGGTCTATATATGATCACTAAAATGCAAGGTTGATAATATAGCAATACTTTTATTGTGTTATCCAATGATTCACAAGAAATAGCAGACCAATAAAATCCTGCTCAACTTCCATGAGTTAATAAAGTATATTATAAATGCTAGGTATATTCTGCTATATAAAACATTCTCACATCTGCAGTATGTCTTGTATTTTATACTGAATAGTACAAAAAATATATTCGGTACAAAAGACAAAAAGAAAGAGGAAGAAAAAAGCAGCACAGATGATGGATTTCAGAGATTCAGCTGGAAAGCATTGAGAAGTAAAAAAAGCCCTATGTGCAATACAAGGAAGATTCAAAGAAGTTGCAGCAGGAAAAAAAAAAAAAAAAGAGGGAATAAGCTTCCCACTACCACTAATGAGATTTGAGAATATTAATGTACATCCCAGTACTTGAGTTGTATTTGTATTTCTACATTTTGATTCATGTTAAGAAACCAAGACCTAAGTAGTGATTTGACTTCGGACCCTCTCCAGCTGCATCACAAAATTTTGCTAGTTTAGTAATTGAGCCAATATAAATATAATTAAAATGGCATTTAATTCCTGATTAATTTGAAGGAAAGACATCTGAAAGAAAAAGAACAAGAAAAACATTCCTGCACCCTAATCAATATAATTGCCATCATCATTTCCTACCTGACCAAAATATCCAATGAGAAATTTCAGCCCTAATTAGAAATATCAGTTTGAATCACCCAGCTCTAGACACACATTCAGAGTTGACAATTAAGAGGGTTTTATCTGTGAGCTTTTTGCACCTCAACATTGAACAGAGATTTGAAAAATTTGATACAGTTTGCAGGGTGTATGGTGCTGACTCATGTGGAAAATGTGTGTGCCAGAATCAGGCTGGGATAAAAGAAAAAGGGTTTGAATGAAGTAACACATTCAATTTTAAAGAAATAGAGGATTCCAAGGAGATCCAGTGGCCCTATTGACAGTATGGGTGGCAGTTTTTAGGCAAAACTCTATCATCATAATCTTATGAGGTGATTAAAGACAAAGCCTCAATTAATAAGGATTGTTATAATGTGATTTGAAGTGGATTATAGTATCATTTTACTTCCTGGGCTTAGCAGATAGAAATAGCAGATGAGTGCAGGATCCTATTACCTAGCAATAAAATAAAAACCTACAAGCCCAAACTGGGAAAATAAAACAGAAAATCAAGCAGTAAAATTACTGACATGAGGTCAAGGCTTACGCTGCTGCAAACTGACCCAGGGTAGGGATTTGGGAGCTGCTGCTGAAAATTTACAAATTTCAACCCAATACAATGCAGTCATGAAGTAGGAAAATGAAAATTGGAATCAGAGCTTCAAAGAGACTGAAGTGGAAAATAAATAAAAAGATTGGTGTTGGTATCTACTTTTTTTTTCATCTACAGTAAAAGGTTGTTAAATACAGAAATCCTGTTCAATTCTGGATGAGAAAACTGAGACAAAAAATGAGAAGTAACCCACAATGCCTGAGCGACACAACTAATGTACATCATAGGACTTAATATAAATCAGAAGGATTTCTTAAAATATAATAAATTTAAAATTACAAACTGTCTCTGATAAGAGAGATTAAAATGTGTGATACAAACAAGGAATCTCTGCAGTAGTTTGGACAACTATACATAAAATGACATGCTACCTGTTTCATTAAGAGGCAGTAATCAAGCAAGTTGACTAAACCAATTAATATTAGGCAGCAAAATCAAATTAATTGCCCTACCGGGATACCCTCTGTAAAGGTAGAATTATTATTTGTCAGAAAAGCCAAATTCCCAATCTGAAGTGAGGAAATTAATCTGCTTCATCACCAAATCCTACTGACATGTCAAGTGTAAGCCTCTAGGGCTAATTCTCCATCACAGCACACACTGATGAGAAGCACATGAGCAGAGCAGCCTGGGAGTCCTCTCTGTGTCATCTTGATGGATGACCAGTTCAAAGAGATATTTGTAAATGCTTATTTGGCCCCCCCATGAGTTTCAGTCAGCACGACAGCTCTGAGTCCCAGACCATACTGTGGCTTCCTTGAAAAAGGCAATTTTTTATAAATGGGAGCTCTCCAGGAAATGACCATTAGCAAAGGAAGAGAAAGAAAGGTTGATAAGGGAGCCAGACACACAGAGAAGAGCAGATTAATATCAGAAAGAGAAGCAGTTCTTCCAAGTTTTGCCTAGTGTTACTTCTATACTATGCTGTATCTCCATCCCACTCAGGATATAAAAATTGTATCTCAGACTCTTCCCCTCGCAACCTCCCTGCCTCATCCACCCCATGCCAATCACTGATTATTTCCATGTCCTTTCAGACCTTGAAAGACGCTGAGACAACAGATTGGAGGCTCTCTTTCCAGCTCTGCTAGAACCGTCATCCAAAGATTTGAGAGAGATTGGATATAACCTCTTTATAAAATTAATCTCCATCCCCAACGGACCTTGCCACTCAAATACAAAATCAGTCTCTTCTGAATCCCCATGATCATCAAAGTGCTATAGCCTTGTTATAAATAGATTTAAGTGATCTTAGCTCACGTGTTCCATCACTCTGCAAGACAATCTTACTATCACAAAAGGATTATCATAAATGACCTGGAAAATTCTGTTAACCCGCAATGGCTCCAGAACAGTTATAGTGCAGGACACCTTAATGTAGTTATTTCTGTCCTTAACACTTATTATAAAAGAAAAACCTGTACTTGGGAGAATTCTTTTATCTACTTTTCTTTCTCTAGGTCTTACTTACTTACACAAAAAACATTCTGAAAACAACAGACACGGTCCTAAAAAAAACTCCAAAACCCCAAAAGAACAAAACCCCCAAAACTGAAACACATCTTTCCTTGTTTTGACTTGAAGATATAAAGCAGTCAAGGTTAGTTCTAAGGCATTTTGTTCAACATATTACTGAATCCAAGCTCTTTGCACAGATACACTCCAATTAGCCTGTGATTGACAGCTGTCAAACTGGTTCATAATCAGGATTCTTTATAGTAGATATTCAAAGAGACTAAAGAAAAAAAGTCATAGAAAATTGAATTTTGTTAGTAATCAGACCAATGTTAGCTCACTGAGATTTTGTTGTTGCACATGCTTCTTTATTCATTTTGAAGACAGGCTTTTAAAGACATAGTCAGCTTTTCCATAGCAGAGACATTTAGTGAAGTTTAGAGATGACTGAAGTCCTCCAGCAATGAAAAATACAATTAGTTCACCTACACAGAATAACACACTTCATGGATATCTGTGCAATAGCTTAAACTAATGAACAAACATATGCAAAGAAAACAAGTATATGCAAATATGAGGCAAGCATACATGTAGTATAATTTTACAAAGTATAAAAAGGGAACTTAATACTGGAAATGAACATTTCTAAATTTAAGAATATCTTCCTCTGCCAGACTTATGATAATGTAATATTTTGTTTATTTAAACAAAGGGAAGTTAGCAGGAATGGCCACCTTTTCTTGCTGAATGCCTCATAGTTAATTCCTGAGATTATTCATTCTTGTTACCTTTACCATTATTCACATCATAAGCAGGGGCCATACGATGATGTTCCAGGTACTATACACACATGAGCTAAAGAAATTAGCGTGATCTTAATGACTTTTCAAAGCAACTTGAAAGCTGGTTTTTCTCACCAGCTCTTTGACACACACAAAAACCACTCTTCTGTTTAAGGATCAGTGTAGCTGGAAATCACCAAATGCGTTTTCACACCTTCTCTCATTCCCTGCCTTCAAGAAGGGTCTCACTAGAACAGTAATGTTTAAATTGCTATATTCTAGGAATTCTGTGCACTGAATGTAACCAGCAGTGACTAGTCCAGAGAACCAGCTTGGTACTCACAGGAAACAAAGGCAGCCATGAAATGGCAATTACAGATAAGATCACATCATTTTGGACTGAGAACAATGGCCCTAATTACCAGTGTCTTGGCTTAAAAATTACCTCTGTGTTTCCCCTCTTGTATGTGTTCTCACAGGGACCAAAAAAAGAAACTAAGTGTTCTGGAATGTGACAACTAGACACAGTCTGGGAATGGCCTTTTCTTACTGTGCTGATTTCATTGTGCTCCTAATTGTAGCATCAGCGGTCATAATTAAAGTGTCACCAAGAAATTAAAAATGTTCTTACTCTGCAACATAAATAAGCCTCTGTTTATTCAACCAGGAGAAGGATTTGTGACACAAAATACCCTTCTACACTAATTTAATGAGCTCATTTTCTGGGGAGGATTAACTGATAAGATGTTTAGATGGAACTTAATTATTCTTCATGAGATAAAGTAATAAATTAGGGTATACCGTGTGGATTAGTAAATAAGTAATTTATTTTTCTATAATTAAGACCCAAGTTCAAGCACCAAGTAAGATGGTGTGAGAAACAAGGCTCACGTTTAGAATTTCAAAGGTTTATTGAACCTTAACAAAATACAACAAA
>WAAE01017169.1:0-14279 GCA_013400495.1 Nicator chloris
TGATCAATGGCTCTATGTTCAGGAGGAATATAGCTAGACGAATTATGTTCCTCAGAGCTCTACTTGGGATGGGTACTGTTCAATATCTTAATCAATGACACAGAGAGTGAGATTGAGGGCACCTTCTGCAAGTCTGCCAATGACATGAAGCTGAGCAGTTCAGTTGACACAACAGAAGGATGAGATTCCATCCAGGGCAACCTGAGCAAGATGGAGAAGTGGGCCCACAAGAACTTCATGAAGTTCAACAAGTTCAAGTGTAATGTGCTGCAGCTGGGTCAGGGGAATCCCAGATGTGAGTACAGACTTGGAGAAGAATTCACTGATATAATTTCTGCAGAGGACTTGGGGGTACTCGTGGATAAAAAGTTGGATATTAGCCAACAGTATGCACACACAGCCAAGAAGGGCAACCACATCCTGAGCTGCATCAGAAGAGGGGTAGCCAGCAAGTCAAAGGAGGAGATTCTCTCCTGCTGCTGTCCCACATAGAGAAAGCCCCCACTGGAGTAATGTATCCAGCCCTGGAGTCCTCAGCCCAAGAAAGACATGGAACTGTTAGACTGGATCCAGAAGAGGGTCATAAAGACAGTCTGAGGGCTGGAACATCCCTCCTATGAAGACAGTCAGAGAGAGTTGGACTTGCTCAACTTGAAGAAGAGAAGGATATGAGGAGACTTTATAGCAGCCTTCCAGTACCTGAAGGGGTCCTATAATTGAGTTTGGAGAGGGGCTGTTTCCAAGGACATGTAGTGATAAGACAAGGAGAAATGTTTTTTAACTAAGAAAGGAGATACTTAGATTAGATGTTAGGAAGATACTCTTTATTGTGGCAGCAGTGAGGCACTGAGGTTTCCCATAGAAGTTGTGATTGGCCCACCCAAGGAAGTGTTCAAGGCCGGTTGGGATGAAACCCAAAGCAATCTGACGTAGTGTGTGGCATCCCTACCCATATCAAGGGATTTGGAACTAGATAATCTTTAAGGTCCCTTCTAACCCAAGCCATTCTATAATTCTATGATTGTTCAATTTGTAGTTCTTGTTGAACTGTATGAGATTTTACAATATCCAACCTCTCAAGGTCTGTCTGAATGGTAGCACTGCCACTGGTGAATCACTTTTTCCAGTTTTGTGTCATTGCAGTATTGCTGAGAGTGCATTCTGTCCCATCACACCATCCTACAGTATATTGTTTGTAACAAAATTCCCTGGCAGTGTGTTCTCTTTATTGACACATCAGTAGGAAAAAACCTCAAAAAAATAAAAGGTAATCTGCCACATGGTCTGACAAGCCTGTCATTTTGATGACTAAATGCATTTTATGAAGGAAATAATTTTTGTAGTTGTTGGCTTTCCTAGAGGGAAAATAAAGCTCTCCACCTTATGTCTTTTAATCAGATGTTACTTAGTGAACTTTGCTAAGATAGCTACTCAGAGTCTGGCATTCTCTTTCTAATTAAAAATGGAATCCCCCTGAGTTTAGTGGAAGTCTTGTTAAGATTAAATTTTCAACGGTTGTCTGTTTCTGTTGCTGACTGTATTTTAGAGAGTGTCAGAATGCTTACCATCTTGGAGCAACTATTTGTAGACAGATTTACAGGGAACAGCTGCAGGTAACAATCAATCATATTTGGTTCAGTGACAGAATTTAATTAGCTGACAACAAAGTGAAATAGGCTATAAAATAAATTAATTGTTATTCATGTACAAGTACATTTCCTTTTCAGGTCTTTATATATCACATAAGAGACAAGTGAAAGATCAGCATATAATGATGATCCATAACTGACTCCAAAATGAGAGGTAGAGGTATCACTCCTCCTCTCTGCCTGTTGCCAGGATGCTTGTTTTGCAATTAGTAATATGCAGCTTCTTTCATTACCAAAACAATTTTTGTTTCTTTATGCTCGGTGCTTTATCTGACATACATGCTTTTTCTATTGATTTTTGCTGTAAGAAGGGTCAGTTGGTTACTGATAAATTCATCCTTGATGAATGCAAGACTTGTCTCTGCATGAATGAAGAGTGGATCAGATATTCTCCCCCAGCTGGAATAGTGAATTAAGAAAGACAATTAAAATAGTGAAATATCAATTTCTTGTCATTTTACTATCTAGTTGAGCATACACTCCAGTTGGATTCTTTGGACTCTCTAAGCATTGGGAAAAGTGATATTCCCTACAAAACAGCACTCAAGAAAAAAATGGCTATGATGGGAAAAAAATTATATACACTGTAGGAAAGGACAAACAAGGCTTTACTTCTACATTTTGTCCAGAAGACTTCAAGTGGTATTAGATTTCTCTAGAGGTGGTGTCAGAGAACAATAGGAAGAATTTCTTTCTATATCCAACAGTGTGGTACTGAGTTTAACTTAGCTTTAGAAAATGGTCTTCATGTTCGTCTTTTTGACGTTATAAAAATATTTTAATCTGTTTTTGAGTTGTAGATTGCTTTGAAAGTGGCCTTTCTGAATGTCTCTTCACAAAGTTAGTACACACTGTAGAAAAAAAAGATGAATTTAATGCTACAGAAGACGTCAAATATTTCAGCAAAAGAAGTTCAGTCTCTGGCCCAATGAACCACTATGCTGTGGCTCCCACCAAGGCTTGAAATGTATAAAAAAACATTAAATGGTTCAGCCACATCATGCTTCTGGTAATTCTAATTCTTTTGTGTTAACTCTCTGACTAGAGGTAGCCTATTTCTGTCTAGAATTCCCTTAATGGATGTATGTGCACTGTGTCATTCTTCCCATGTGTACAATCTCATTTCCCGGATGTATTAATCTTCCTTTCTCACTTCTGTGGTACAGTGAAATGCACAATAGCTCTGACCTAGGGAATGTCGAGACATGGCCGGAATGCATATGCTCTAGGAACTACCTTTTCCCAGGTGTATGAAAGATGAGTCAAAGTTCCAACATGGTTCTTGGAGTATAGACAGTTTTACCAGGTGAATATGTACACATACATTTTTGTGGAATGAGAAAATGTGTGAGAAGACTAATATATATGCATATATATATATATATATAAAAGTACACACACAATATAAAAAATATACTGGTATTCCATATTTTCATCACATTTAGTTGTGCTTAACTTTCCAAATGTATCATATTTCATGCAGTATACAGACGTGACACATGGCTCTTGTCTAACTCTCTCAGCATCTAAGATGAAGAAAAAGGAGCATATTTTGTTTGCCTATATCCTGTGCTGCTCCTTGAACAATGTGTATGCTCCTCAGTGGCCTCTGCAGCCTAGCATCAAAAGGAAGAGCCCTTAGGTTGTTTAAAGACAGCAGAAAAAATAACTTTTCAGAGGAGAAGGTTATGTAAAGGTGAGTTAAAAGTCACATTTTTGCATTCCTTCTGACCTGCCCCCAGTGATCTGACCAGCCACCAGCACATTATTCAAAGAGTACATCTATATAAAATGTGCTTTTGTGGAGAAGCACCCTCAGCCTGTAGCTACTTTTCCTTTCTGAAGAATATTTTTTTTTTTAATAAAATGTTTATGAACCTGAAATGTCTTGGAGAAACTCTTCTGTAACTAATCTCTAAGCTATTGACAGTATACTAAAAGTGAATTTTTCTCATTTTTGTTTTTTAATCAATGCTAGCAGTAATAAGAATATTTTGCAGATTTATGATACATTTATTTAAAACTTCCTTTTCTCTCAATTAAAATTTGAAGGGGGAAATAGAAATACGATACCTTTTTGTGTGGATTTTACCACCATCAACTTCATCAGGAAAGGTTTAAATAGTGGCTAAGAAAATTATTTATTAGGTAAAGTAGTTTGATAACAAGAAAATGCCTGACTTTACTGGTGTTTTGCTATCACTCTTAGAACAGATCAGCTTTGCCTTGTGGAGCTGAAGGGCAGAAATTTTAGCCTGTCCTTACATGGCAGTGCAGAAAATGCAGGTCAGGTGTTCTATTTTTGGCAGCTTGTTACTTGAGTAAAGGGCCAGGATGATTCTTTTATAAGATTTTTGAGAATTAACGTCATTTTACTGACCTGCATTATAGATATATTAAACATGCAGTTGGAAGATCAGTTACCTTGATTTCACAGGCCAATCAGGTAACTGTAGGCTTAAGCGTCTATTTATATGAAAGAGCAGTTTATCCAATCTACATAGATAATTACAGATAAAACATATATAAGTGAAGTTCACAGCTGGGCCTGCAAAAAGCACATGAATTTGTGTACTAACTCTGTTTAAATGTAAGAATTTTGTCCAAAACCCCTCCTGCTTCACTTCATATTTCTTTTTTATTTATTTAGTTATGAAAGTAGATAAAATAACACAAAATGTAAAACAATGCGGATATTCCCTTATGGTTAAAATGAAGACTAATATTGAAAACAGATAAAGTACTGAGGAATACTCAGAATAAGGTGTTATAACTTTATGAACTTTGTTTAGAAATAAGAATTGTTGTATTTTCTTAACCATACTACAGGTTTTTTCTGTATTCTTAAATTCACACAGATATACATGTGAGAAAAAAGTTTCTGCTCTTGAAAATTCTAGCATATTCTAATTTCATATGACTGAAGAATGCTGGAGCTGATGGGTAGTTTGACAACGTGTAAGTAGAGGATGACCTGGCTAACACTGAGGGAATCAGCAGAAAGCAGAGGCTGGGAATTTTGACTACACTGCTTGAAGGAAGCTGTCCAGCACTGGAAAAACTGATGGTGTCTGGTGAGGAAGTTTTAGGGCTGTCACTCCTAAAAGATCTAGACCTGTCAGCCCCCCACTTCCAGAAGGTCCCTGGCATGGCAGCCTGGAAGATAGAGAAGTGCGAGGTCAGGCATAGCCGTGAGATCTGACTGCCTGGTTAAGGAAGCCCAGCCCCCCTGAGGACCCTTCATCCCAGCCTGCTTGCTGCCCAGGGTCAGTGCAAGCGTGTCTGTGTCTGTCTCTGAGTGTTTTCTCCCAATGAATTCTGAACCTTCTCCACCTCTGCTTTAGTAGGTTACTCTCACTGAAAACAGAGGGTATCTTGTACCTGTTTATTTCTTGAGCAACCGTGATAAAGGGATAGAATAAGTAAAGATAAGCATCTAAGGTCTCTAAAACAAGGACAGCAGGTTTTGGATTGCTAGAATAAATGGGAAAAGGAAAGAAACTTAACCAGTGTTCCCCAAATTACTGCCTACAGAGATTTTTATATTTTCTTCCTTTCTATTGCCTTCTAACCTCAGCATCTAGTCATATGATTATTCCAGAATTCCAGTAGTCAATGAGAATAAGGTAACAGATTTTCTCTCCTCCATCATAATTGCGTGATAGGTTGGAAATATCACTAGAAGGTCAGCAAGGTCCCAAACAATTTTCCACAAGTGTTTTGCACTTTGTAATTCAACAGATTCCTTAATAGCCTAGTTAAAAGAAACTCAAGAAACAAGTGATTGAATTAGGAAATGAAATCATAAGGCTGTCTCGGAGTTTTCCGTTCAGATGAAACAATTTGTTCATAATTTCTTAACAGCTTGTTTTCTACAGAACTCTATGTATTACTGAAATTTTAGAACAGTCCCTCAAACTGCTACAAAAAGCTTTTATCTTTCGGTTTGTTTTTAAACAAAAGTTCCCAGTATTGAATAGTTTACAGTATTATGTGAAAGAACTTACCTGAATGTCTTAATTATTATATGAAATCTCAAGTGCTGATTTCACAAAGAAATGATCTTGTCTTACACTATGATGAGTTTTAGATGTTCTAAATCATCACATTCCTTAATAAATGTGCATTTAATCATTCCAGGGAGAAACATTTTTGAAAGGCTTTCAGGATAAAGAAATCTATCTTTGATTGACTTAGGAGTAATAATGTAATTCCCAAAGGAGCAAACTCAGATATATGTATTGACATCTGGATACTTGTAAGTGAGAGGTACTTTGATGTCAGAGACTATATGACTTTCACGAGATTTCTGGTACAGTCACAGATTTCCATGGAGATTTTTTCTTCCAGTAGTCTTCAAGAACTGATATGATATATATTTTTTAAAAAAATATTTTCCTTTGCAATATTGTGTATGAATGTTTTATTAATCAAACACATAAAAAATAAGTTTACTGTGGGATTGTCTGTAAGATGTAGAGGTAGTACTAGCAACAGCTGATAAATTTTGACTTCATAGGAAATGATTGCTGTTTGTCTGTGACTGGACAATGGCAATTGTAAAATTAATCATTTCAATGTTTTCTGATATTGGTTGAACTGGCATTCACCTAGGAAAGAGTTTGAAGACTTTGAGATAAATTTCAAAATCCTAATGGGTAATTATATTTTGTTTTGCATTACATTTGAAAGAAAATCAGACATAAAGCCTTTTTTTTTTTTTAGTAAACAATCCATTTTTATTGATTAGAAGAAGAAGGGAAGGAATAGAAAATGATTGATATTCAGTATACATATGAATCTTGAAAAGGAGGATCATACTAAAAAACGCCCCTAAAAATCCCTTTAAAATACTCCAAGAATAGGACAGTCTACACTGAAAAGGTCAGAAGTAATTGCCAACATTCTTTTTTTTTACCTCATTATAAACAATAATACAAATATAATTACATAATAGTCTATAATAATGGATAGACACTACCAGAAGTAGTAGGCACGGTAACTCAATAATACTTAACAATATTTTGATAATAACTCAAAAATATTTTGCATGACAGTTTGGAGAATGCAGTAGTTATGGATTAGGCATTTAATTATTTGGTATTCTAGGCATGAGGGCTGTAATGCAGTGTTTAATCTGCATATGAAATGATCCAGTAGCTGCTAATGTCACCTGAAGCAGGAATGACTTTTGTCCCTGGTTGAATGAGAAGAGCATGTCATATGACTTCAGAGTGCAGAGAAAATTAAAACAAGTTCTACCCTTTATTAGCAATCAAACACTTAACAAAATGTACTTTTTAAATAGCAGGGTTGTGGACAGTATTGCATGATTGAGGCTGTTTGCTTACATTTCAGGACCACATGACAGATAGAAGGAAAACAAGTTAGACACAAACGAGACAGTTCTGTAAATCTCTCTGAGCCATACTTTTCGAGGTATTTTAAAAAGGTTCATATGTCCAGTTTTCAGAGATGGCCCTGGCCCTCTTTCTAACAAAGAAATTACATCAAGTTGCACCAGAATAAGTTTGTATTGGATATACCAAGCATTGGAACAGGCTGCCCAGGTCAGTGGTTAAGTCACTATCCTTGGAGGTAATAAAGATATGTGTAGCTGTGACAATTAAGGACATAGTTTAGTGATGAACTTCACAGTTCTAATGTTTGGACTCAGTGATCTTAAAGGTCTTTTCCAACCTAAATAATGCTGTGGTTCTATGTTTCTATATAACTCATTCTTGTAACATTAAGCCTCTAAATATGAAATTATGGCATCTAAGTGATATAGCCCCAAAATTAATATTGAAGTACTTATATATTTGGAGGATCTTGATTCAGGATCCCTTAAGTATGTTATCATAATTCTAAATGAAATCCTTAAGAAACAAAGCTTTTAAATGACTGCTAAATTGTATGCACTTCCATGCATGAATTTTAAATGGTGTTACACAGCATAGACTCTAAATTTTGCATTATCTGTATATCAAGAATAGGATAAAAGAAGAATAATACGGTTGGAACAGGAAGCCCAGAGAATTTGTGGCTTCTCCATTCTTGGAGATATTTAAAAGCTGTCTGGACACTGTCCTGGACATCCTGCTTTAGATGACACGATGACACTGCTTGTTGAGGGGAGTGGAAGAGATGACCTCCAGAGGTCCATTCCAACCCCGTCATTCCGTGATTCTAAGATTCTCTACACAAAAATTTGGAAAGAGAGAAAAATAGAAAACACTGATTACAGGTTTTTTGAACAGTACTCACATGTGGGAGAAGTAAATATATATTTGTGTGCCCTTTGTTTGGATATCCAATTTCATGACCATGTGATGTGTGAATAACTAGCTTCTGTCAGGTGTGGTAGGTGAGCCATGGGGTAGAGTGCACCAAGACAACTAGGGAAGAAAGCCTTAATTTTG
The DNA here is from genome assembly GCA_013400495.1 of Nicator chloris. Lineage (NCBI taxonomy): Eukaryota > Metazoa > Chordata > Aves > Passeriformes > Pycnonotidae > Nicator > Nicator chloris. Next base: position 8,072 of record WAAE01017169.1, read on the forward strand.
TGTCAGTCAGGATCCTGCCTGTCAGGCAAGGAATAGTCGAGCTACCTGTGACAGATAGGACCTAACTGTTCTTTATCTATCTGCTCTATAGAGTTTGATATTAAAATTTGTTCAATAAAATAATAAGCTGAACTATAGAGAAGAAGGCTACAGAAGGCTGTCACGCTGCCCTGATTGTTCAAGCTGGCTTTGCCCCGGCTAGAGTCAGCACAGCTTCTCGAGGGGCGTGGCTGATGCAAGGAGCTGCGGAATTTCCTCGGGAGGAATTCCACTCAGGCTCAGCCAGGGGGTGGATCGGGCTGTGGTCCACTCCCACCACTCCCACCNTAGAGGAGTGGCGTAGTTGGAATGACATCTCGCTGGGAGGGGGTTAAGGTACCTTGAGGGCATGGTCAAAACAGAGTGACAGGGAAGGTCCTGGAAAAAGGGGAGGATAAAGGATGACTGACATTATGGGGATAAGGGGAGAACTTAACAAAAAACCATGCAATTTTATCAACATAAAATTGTGCACTGCAACAGAAGGCCATTCTCTTGTGGGTGGAAATGACATTAATTCTCTCCTGAGAGATTTAAGTATTAAAGCTAACCTGGGATAAACCTCTGGACTTTATATGGACCCAGTATGTCCTGATGCTATAGTGTGACCATGGAAACGAGGTGTGTCAGGGTTGGAGAGTGTTACTATGGCATCAGAAATCTAAATTAAATACTTTAGAAGTTATTCTGTGGTTGTGGTGTGACCCCAGTGAGCAACTCTGTGACACACATGCACTTAGTCACTCACCCCTGGTGGGATGAGGGAGAAAATCAGAAAGGTAAAAGTGAGAAAACTCAAGGATTGAGATGAAGACTGTGTAATATGTAAAACAAGAGCTGCACAAAAAAGCAAGGAAAAACAAGGAATTCACTGACAACTATTTCCAGAAAAGCAAAGCTCCATCTTGTGTAACTGTGACTTGGGAAGACAAAGTCTTTAACTCTGAACATCTCCTCCATTTTTTCTTCTTCCCCAGAACTGTGTCTCCTCCAAAAATCCTGTGCATCTACAGCCTACTTACTGGTGGGGTGATGTGAGAAATATAAAAGGCTATGATGCTCTGTAAGCATTGTTAAACAATAAGTAAAACATTGGTGTGTTATCAACATTGTTTTCATCACATTTCTGGAACAGAACCCCATCCTAGATACTATGAAGAAATTTAACTCTATCACAGTGAAAACCAGTACATGGTACACAACGTATTGCTATCTTTTCTATTTCTATTGCTATTTCTATTTCTATTGCTATTTTTAAAGTCACTGAAAATTACTGATTTGAGTAAAGTCTTGTAAGATGCAGATGAGAAAAAGCAAAATTTGGTTTCAAGGGTTTTTTATTATTTTAATTGTTTTATCTGAGTTCTTTATCTGACTACTAACCACATCTTTCTTTACCTCTGTTCAAAACTCTCTTCTAGTTCATATTGTAATTAAATATCTCTGCTAAAATATTTAAAATAGTTTTTATCTTTTTATATTTGCCTCAAGAACATTATGCAGTTAGTAATTTTTCAGAGCACTGACAGAGTCTTATTACTTTGTGATAACCATAAGAATGAGAGGATCAGCAACATTGCAAAGAGATTGCACAAGTTGGATAAGGATTCAGATATGTGGGAATGTTACAGGATCAATTTAGGACTTTATTTGTACATCTAGAACTTAAGACAGACAGACTTTAAGCAGTAAATATCATAAGTACCTTAGAAACAAACAAACAAAAAACAGCAAACAAACAAAAGAGAAAAAAAGCCTTCCCATTTGAGGCTGTGAGGCCTTTGATTCAATTAACATTTTACATATGTATTTGCTTTTGGTTTTCCTCACCAAAATATTGCATACTTCTTAAAATAAACCTAGATTATTTTTTGTTGAGTTGTTTTGAGGGCTTTTTTAGGGGACATGTTACTCATTTTTCTGTCTCTATCTTAAAAGTTCTGTTAGGATGTAAATTTGGCATGTTTTGGAATATTTGTTTTGGTTGAAATTGTATTATTATTAAAATATCTACACTGTTTCTTTGTTGCTGCAAAACATTGTAGGGCAACACAGCAGAGAATGGACCAGGATGTTACTTTAGACTTTAATACTTGCTTTAACAATTGACTTCTACTTTGAAAGAGAATGGTGGCATGATTTCTCTACTGCAAAGAAATCAGATTTTACCTTGGTTTAACGTCACATTTAATTAGAACTTTTGGTTCATTATTTCTGTAAAAAAAATAGAGATAGTAGGATATAAGAAAGGAATTCTTGTCTTTTCTGGTTTTTTTCTTCATAGGATATTGATAATTAATATAGTTGCTTCGGTGAAAATAATAAAAATAATTAAAGAAAGATCTTAATAAATCCCAGAAATAATTTAAAAAGCAAACAATGAAAAATAAACTGTGGGGTGACATTTTACTGTCTGTAACTCTTCAGAAAAAAAAAAAAGAAAAAAAAGAAAAATGTTATATTAAGTATTTTTGGCAGTTTAAGATGTTCATAAATTCTCCATAAACAGCTACATATATTTCTTCATGTACAGTTTCAGTTTTTCACAAATGTGTTTCTTCTTTAGTATAGGAGATAATTTTACTCTCTGATGTATATTTTTTGCATGTTGGGTTCACTAATCACACCTAACCTGTATACCTTGGCTTATAGTTCTTGCTTGCTTTTCTTCTTTTTCTAACTGATAGATAAAGAGATGTTCTCTGTCTTATCTAACCTCTGTACATTTAGCTGTGTGTGAAAGTTTCAGGCATGTATCAATCTGCTGACTTAAAAGCTAGACAAGCTACGATTTTCCTTCACCCAAAAGGTGAGAAATAAAAGCAAGCAAACTCTGAAGAATATCTAGATACCCCTTTATTCCCTGCTCCTTTTCAGTACTGAGGTATATTTGGTCCCAGTCACCAGGAAAGGTGAGATTTTCTAAGTACTGAGCAAGTAAAATACTGAAAATGTTTTTTGGTAGTTGTGCGTTACTTAGTCGATATCACTCTCCTGCCCTTCTGATAAGCCTCAGGGCAAGAACATGTCTGTCTCCTGTTCCCTGGTATCTCTACAAATTACTTGGCAGCTTGTGATCACCTAACTGTGAAGTAATATTGTACCAATGTCTGCCTCTGTCAGATCCATGTTCAGCGCATTGCGCTCAACTGGAAGAGCTTTCGGCAATCAGTATATAATAGCACATCACGGATTAGAACATTTTCATTTAATACCAGTCTGAGCAATTGCTTCACCCATTTCTGTAGGTTTATTTTGGGGCCTGTTCTCAAGAATTTCTCATTGCAGCTATCCTGCCATGCTTCTTATGGTAATTAAACATAATTTTTGCATATTTTATAAAGCTGTTCAATATATCTTAAGAAAAAATAAATTTGAAATTATTCTCATTCAAGCAGTTCCTTATTTAAAGTTGATGGCTAGGTATTTTAAAACAGATCAATTAAAAAAAAATATTGATAAAGAATACTGCAGAAGACTGCCTCATGCTGCCATGTAGACAAAGAATAGGTCTTGCTCCTTTACAAGGATGATATATGAAAGCAAATATTCAGATAAATTCTCCCATAACAGTTCTGGAAATAGTAATTTATCTGAAAAAATAAACAGGGATTTACATTTTTTAATTTAATTTCTTTAGTTTTAATACTATCATACACTTTTTAAAAAGTAAGGATTTAGAAAGTTTAGGGAAGAACGTGTGTATGGATGGAGATAAACACAAAGGCAGAAATTAAAATTGCCAGGAGAGATCCATGTGCTCAGGAAATGGACTTACACCAATGTCACGCTTTTCGGTATGATATGAATGTATCATAATGTATCAGTCTTTATTCTACTATTATGTATGCCAAATTAAGTTGCTAGTTTTCTGCATGTTAACTGAAAAGAAGGATTCATTTTATACATCCAACAAAAAGTAAGAAGAAGCACTTTTTCTTGTATTAAAACCTATCTTGTGTATTTCATTATCAGAAGGGAAACTGGGAAACAGAATTTAAATTATCTTAAAATAAAATATGTTTTTTCATTTTTATGTATGGAATAATTTTTTTAATTGTTTACTTAATTTTAAGACATTTCTGCTGTTTCCAAGTTATGCATTCCATGCTTAACCTTTCTTCAGTGAAATTTAGAAAACAACTGCTTACAACTAATCCAGTTTATGGCATTCAAGAAAAAAGGTATGTATTACAGTTTTGTTTTTTTTTAATTTAGTTAATTGCCTAAATTTCAGTATTAAATATGGATGGAGATCAAAGGTTTAATGTTGAGCTAAGATGGAGAGCTTCCTTTGACTGGGTTCTCATTTCAGTGAATATCTTCAAAAGACTGTCTGTGGCAGTAGAAAACCCAAAATAAATTTGAGTCAAAACCAGTTAGCAAAAATAATCTAATTAACTAAAATAATGTCAGGTCTTGTCTTGATTGTGTTACCAAAAGAAAAATTCTAATGCGTACCCTATTGAGCATCTCTGGAGCAAGCAGAGATTTTATTCCATGTTAATTGAAGGTTTTAAAGTTGGAGTAGGTTATTAAGAATTTTTGAGAAGACAGCACAGCATCCACTTTTAAAGTATTTAATGCACTTTCTTACAATTATATGTAGAGTTTTGAAATCTGATATATTAAATTTGATGTGATGCAGTTTTCCAGTGATCCACCCAGTTGTTAAAACAATTATCAGAAAATATCTATAAATGAGATGTTTGATTTGAGCTGTTGATTTATTGTGTCATGAACTGCATTATTATAATACTATACAGAGCCATACACTTTTGAAATTGTGTTCCTGCAAAGAAAAATTCTGCATTCTTGAGTGTCCCCTTTCCTTTGCCTCATATGCTGAATTAGAGGTTTTTGGGTAAAAGGTTCTTGGAATTTGAAAGAAAGAGGTTCTATCATCAGGTTGGCTGTAATTTCAACTCATCTATTTTAAGTTTTCTGAAAATTTTCAAATCAGTAACCTTTACAGAAACAGGCCTGTGTCTTCTAATAAATGTTGTGTGTTTGTTATTGACATCTCTGACTTCAGTTCCTGCGGTTTTTGATTCAGTGAGTTGCAAGAGCACCCTGTAAATGCTGAGATCATCCTCTTTCAGTCATTGGTCATATTAGATCTAGTGCCTATACTTATATTTAAATCCTAATCAGTTCTTTTTATTCAGTGGATTTTAGGGACTTAAGGATCACATTTGCCTGTCTCAAACATTGTCATGGACACAGAAACCACTTGTCATGAGATAAGCAGCAGGAACCTGAGATAAGCACAGAAGGGAGGAATTTTTCAAAACATGTATTAACCTGCCTTGTTCTGCCTCAGAATTCTTTAGATTTATAATGATTTGGCTAAGTTTTTCAGAGATTATAATGAGTAAATTTAATAGTCTTGACAAAACAGAAGAAAATAATACGGTTGAGTCGCCCTTCCTAGACCAGAAAGAAGGACAGTCAAGTACCAAAATGGGACATGGATAGAATACAAGGAAGCCTTTTAGTAACTTCCATGCAACTCTACCTGGAACCATTTGTGGAACAAAACATGTTATCAATCATTAGACATTATATTGCAAAGTGTAACTTATATTCCATGGTGTGATTCTCCTGTCAGGATATTTTCAAAGTAAGTCGGAGAGTTGTATTCCCATCTGAATTCCCATATTCAGTACATTTCCTAACATATTGCAAGGGCTTTTAACTTTACCTGTGTTTGCAACTTTGTTAATATTAAGGACTTTGATTTTAACTATTCAGATCCTGGTTTATCCCATCAATTGTTAGAATATAATTATACCCTGTGGTTATTCTTCTGATACTTACTGTTTTATTTTTTGTTTGATAATCACATTATGTTGGACAGTGAGTTGCTTTATCCGTCTTCTTTTGCCTTTCTTTTTTTCTGTCTTGTCTCTACTACATATGCATCAACCCTAGTGAACAAACTGTGAACTGATGAGAAGTCCTTGGAAGACTGTTTGAGCCACAGGATGGGGTAAGGACTAGAGAGCACAGGTGCTTGTCTCAAACACTGTGAAGGGCACAGAAGAAACTTGGCATAAGATAAGCCAGCACAGTGGGCCTGAGCACTCCTCCTCTAGTGGAGGTACTTGGGTTTTCTCTACCTGAACCTGAAAGTATATTAACCAGTTGAACTTTTTTTTTTTTTTTT
>WAAE01017170.1:0-78055 GCA_013400495.1 Nicator chloris
GAGGGGCAGAATTCCCTCCCTTGTGCAGGTGTGGTCACTGCCAGCCCTGTCCTGTGGCCCTGCCGGTGACAGCCACCCCTTGGGGTGTGTGCTGGTGGTGGGGAAGGTGCTTCCACCATGAGCAGAGAGCAGCCAGGACTTGTCCCCAGCATCCCTGAGGATGCACCAGGGCCCTGGAGCACGTGCCTGCAGCCCAGGGCTGTGCCACCACTCCTTTCAAGGTGAATTTATGAGCCCTCAGCTGTCCCTCTGGTTAAAATTCTTCCTCCAGGTCTGGCACACGGGGCTGTACTTTGATACCCAGAGTTGGCACCAAGGGAACAATGGAATTTCATGAGCTGAGGGCTTGTAAGCTGTGGGGAAATTACTGGTCTAAAAGAAATGACAGCTGAAAAGAAGAAAAAAAAATGATCCAGCACTTTTTTTTTTCCCAAAGAAAACTTTTAATTTCAACAAGACGGGAAGCTGCACAAAGAGAACTACTGCGAGTTTCTTTAGAACAACAGCTTAAAACTACACCAGCAACTGTGCAGTAGGAACTGTGCAGTAGGGGTTCTTCTGAGTACCAGCCTGGCCACAGGGGCTTGGCCTTGCAAAGGCCACCACTCTTTAGTTCTGTCCTGGACCAGGACATGGGCTCTCCTTCCCTTCACAACAGCAAAGCAGCATTTGAAGGGGGTGGGTAGGGACCCTGAAAACAACAATCCACCCCAGGGGAACAGGACTTGCCTTTAGAGTGTTGTTTCCTCTTGTAAGTCCAGCCTGATGTGTTTGAAGACAGCAGTGGGAGCCTCTTGCAGCTCACACGTCAGTCTGACCCAAAGCCAGAGCCAAGTGGGTCAAGGAAACCTGCCCTGGTCACCCCCTTGGTGGCTCCTGCCTTCCCAGCTCATGGCAGGGATCACTTCTGCCTTCTGGGGTGACCAATGCCCCCCCCCTAAAAAAGCATCCCATGAGGGACAGCAGGGTGCAAACTCACTCCCCTGCCTTGCTCTGCCACGACCACCCATCCCCTGGGGCTGAGTCAGTGCAGAGCCCAGAGCCTGCTGTGGAGTCAGGCCTGGGGTTATGAGCTCAGGGCTGTGCTGGCAGCTCCCCTCTCATTTTAGCCACCTCCCCACTGCTGAAACAAGAGCTGTGTCACTGCAGGGGCCATCTGTCCCCAGGCAGGGAGCTGCACAGCTGCCTTTCAGCTGGGGGCACATTCAGGTGGACAGAGTACCTCACCTCCCATATATTTAACATTAAAAGGGCTCATTTCAGCATCCTTCAGCACACCAGAAATGTGACTGCGGCCTCTGCCTCTTTCCAGGCTGCAGGATGTCAATCACTGAGGGCCAGAGAGTGCCCAGAGCTTTTTCCTTGGATAAGGAAGCACGTTCCTCTCCCAGCTGAAGCAGCATCCTTCCAGCACGGAGCAGGCACCAGAGGTGAGGCTGCCCAAGAAAGGGAGGCAAAACCCTCAGGATTTTGCTCAGCTCTGAGCTGGAAAGATGTCTTAAATCTCAAGGACGAAAAGAAACAACTGGAGTTTCTATTTCAAACCATCCTAATAGAAAAAAAAAAAAAAAACCAAACAAAAAACCCAAAAATACTCAGGTAAACAGGAAAGAAGGGGGGAAAAAAATACTCAACCCCAAACACTAAGACTCCAATCAGCATTTGCAGCCATCCATGCGGACAGCAAGGGCGGTGAGGATGGAGTCCAGCAGTGCCACACTGTCACCCCGGGGCTGCAGCTCCCCGGTGTCCCATCCTTGTCACTGTCCCAGTGCTGGGCCACCCCCACGGCAGGGGACGAGGAGCCTCCTGTCCCCGCTGCCCACCTGCCACCGCTTGTCCCCCCACCCGGCCACTGCCCTTCAGTGGTCTGCCTGCACATACTCCTCGGTGGCCTTGGAGAGGGTGCTGAGGTACTGCCAGCTCAGGGCTGCCAGGAGCATGGCACAGGACAGGTAGATGGGGGAGTAGTGGTGGCGGGAGGCCATGGGGCTGCCGGGCAGGCTCATGGCGCGGATGGAGGCGATGACCTGCTGCGTCTTGTTGGACGAGGGGTCCGTGCTCGGGATCTTCTGGTAGATCTAAGGGAGGAAGGAGGAGGAGTTACGGCTCCCACGGGAGGTTTAGGAGGAAAACGGGACGAGGTTGAAGCGTTAAGGGCCGAGAGTGACCTCAGTGGTGGAGTGCCATGAAGCAAGGGACAAGTGGATGGGTCCAGGGGCCATCTCCCTTGGGAGCTGCACTAAGCCAAGCTGCCTCTTGAGGGCAGCCCATGATGGGACATGGACCACATGGCATTGGACACGATCCCTCAACGCCCAGTGGTGTTACTGGGACCAAGGGGATCAAGGGTTCTCACACTGCAATGCTCACTCGCTGTATAGCCCACCTCAAACCAGTGGGAACATTCCCGCCTGGAAACAGCCACATCATCACCTGATTCTGTGGCATTTGGGCTTCTCTTCCCATGGCCTCTGAGATACTCGTCAGCAGGAGTCTGAGCAAGGTGGGCACAAGCAGAGACCCTCTCCTGGGTTAAAGCTCTGCAGTGTCACTGTCCCTTGCCATGGGATCAGCCAGTTCACAAGGGCAGCTCTAAAAACCCATGGCTTGGTGCCTCCCTGCTGCAGAAGTGAAGTCTTTTTACTTAATTTTTTTTAACTTTTCCTCACTGGAATTGTGTTTTGGTGAGGGGGATGCTTTTTTCCCATGAAACCACCCACCAGTTGACTATCCACGTGAACTTTTAATCTCCACAGGACCCTGAAGTCAGGAGGAAGTCATAAGGTCCCCCCTGAGACTCCTTTTCTCCAGCCGGAGCCCCGCCCCAGCTCCCTCAGCCACTCCTGGTGCTGCAGCCCCTTCCCCAGCTCCGTTCCCTTCCCTGGACACGCTCCAGCCCTTCAATGTCTTTTGTGTTGTGAGTGGCCCAGAACTGACCCCAAAATTGGGTCAAGGGGCCAGGCACTGCCCTGGTCCTGCTGGACACACTATGCTGGTGCAGACCAGGATGCCACTGGCCCCAGTCCCTACTTCTCAACACGGACACAGACCAAGAGTATGTTCAAGGGAAGACACCAAGCACGGTTTGGTCCAGGCCAAAACCACATCAGGGTCACCATTCCCACCACCACCGAGCCAAGGACAAAATGAACAGATCCCCGTGTATTCCCAATTGCACCCCAAGAACAGGGACAGGAAGAGCCAGAAACGACTCCAAGCAAACTGCTGAGCCTACCTCTTCCACATACTGGTACATGATGGCTTTGACAGCTTGTATGTTCGTGGCATCCATCATGAGGGTGACGGCCTGGCCCTTGCGGATCTTCACCACCCCCCTGAACACCTGCTGGTTGTTGTAGCAGGCAGCCAGCGTGGCAATGGCCATCACCTGAGGAGAGACAGGAAGAGCCTTTACTGCACTGCAAGGAGCTTGCCAAGGGATCACCTTGTCCACAGTGACATCCACAGAGCAGAGCCACAATCTCAACAAACAGCAGAAAAGGCAGGAACCAAGAAAGAAGCAAAAGACCAACGACACAGAACCTCCTCCACCTCCAACTCCTCACCAGCTGGGCTGCAGAGGATGAGGAACCACTTGGAAGCTCAGCTCACCTGGGGGATAGCGCAGAAGTTGAAGACACTTTGGTTTTTGAGGCGGGACAGGTAGGTGAGGACGTCGGGGATGTGGTGGAGGGCGTTGGTGATGAGCTCATTGAGGCACTGCACGGCCACGTCGATGTTCTCTGGCTTGGCAAGGTCCGAGAGCTTCTTGGCATATCTGCTCCAAACCTAACCACCAAGAGAAGTGTTCATGAGCTGGAGGGTGCATTGATGTCATCAGAGAGACACCAGGTCTGGGAGAGCAACAAGAACCACCAAAAACCCCCACAGAAAAGCCATAGAGCATCGCTGGGATAAAGAAAAGCAGGAAGGGCAGGCTGTGGAGATGTGACAGTGGCCTTGGTGTACACAAAGAGATGGCAAAGGAGGAGAGTGCAACTCATCTCCACATCTTTCCCAGGGAGGGCAAGGAAAAGATGAGTCACACATCAAGAAGTGCCCTGTGAGACAGCTGAGCCACAGGGAAAAGGGGGAGAAAAATTTTTGGACATCATGTCAGGCACAGGCAGAGCTGATCCTGCTTTTGGGAGCAGACCAGGTACTCTCCTGGGATCTCAGCCAGTCTTATCCTCCCTCATTCCTAGACAAGACCCAGCAGAGAGCAGAAAAAGCTGCCTAAGTAGTTCTTGGCAGTGCATGGTGACATCACCTTGTCCCCACATCTGCACCCAGAGAGCTGCAGACAGATGTCAGCCAGCTGTCGTCAGAACTGTTATTACCAAGAAGATGTACAGCCAACAGCAGCGATTTCATGAGGTTTTCCCTCACCTCTCGGGGCCAGAACTCCCTTCCCTCCAGCTGGTCCTCCAGATAGTCACGGATGATGTTCGTTTTCTGTAGGAAGAGGCCCATGGAGTTTGCCAGGTCTGTGTCCTGCCCCACGATGGAATCTTCCAGCTCTGATGCAGAGAAGAGACGGGAAAGGCCAATGCCCACCAGCCCAGCAACGTAGTGACAATACTGCCAAGGAGGTGCCAAGTTGGGAAAGGGGGGAAAAAACAAGAAAAGGAGCAGTTACAAAGAGCTGCCTGCTTGCCACAGTGAGTTTTACAAAAAGTAATTGACAGTTCATTTGATGCGAATTCTCATGGCCCTCCCTGGGATGTCTCAGCTTTCCAATGAAAATAAACACCTTTTCCCAAAACAGGGATGTTCTGTCTCCTCCTTCCATAGACACAAGGTGGACCCTGCCTGGAAGTGTTCAAAAAACCTGTGGATGTGGCACTTGGGGACATGGTTCTGTGGTGGCCTTGGCAGTGCTGGTGGAATGGTTGGACTCGATGATCTTAAGAGGGCTTTTCCAACCTTAACTCCATGACCCTACTCATACTCAGTCCATTCCTCTGTCTGGGCTGACTCACCTTATCCCACTCACGCTGAGAATCCACCTTTTTCTCCAAGAACTCTGCCATCCCAACACCCATCTTGTGGCAAATATCCGAAATCACGTCCTGGTAGACCTTGGATAGGTTTCTGAACTCCATGGAGATCTGTAACACAGTAAAAACAAAAACAAAATATTCAGGGAAAACAAAAAAAAAAGCAGCAGAGCTTAACATTTATTAAGAAATCAGAAAAATACTGTTTACCAGGCTCTAATCCTGCCCTGGCTGGAGATCTGGGACAACTCCCCCATCCTGAGCTGTTTCAAGGTCCTTGGAGCTCAGGCTCAGCCTGTTCCCAGTCTAAACGGGATGGTCTCTGGCAGGAGATCAGACACAGCCAAATCTTTGGGAAGGCTCTGTGGCCTTGGACTGGTATCATCTGGGAGCTGCAGGACACAACTGACTGCACTTGGTACACAGAGCTGTTTTCCTCTGTAATTGGAGAGCATTCCATCACAGCAGCCACGGGAAAAGACCCATGGGAGGTTTCTGGTGCTCTGTTCTCCCCAGCCCTCTCCAGGGCACATTTGGCACAACTGGAAAGGCAGCAGGCAGTGAGGGAAGTGTGAAATCTTTCTACTGCATGTCCAGTAACGTGATCATGGAATCACAGAGTGGGTTGGGTTGGAAGGGACTTTGAAGATTTTCTAGTTCTAACCCCCCTGCTACGGGCAGGGACACCTGCAGTGTCTCAATCGCTCTCACACTGAAAAAAAAAAATTAAAAAGTGCATCCTCCATTTCCCAAAACTATGGAGCATCATGTTTNGCCGTGGCAGGGGATGGAATGGGATGAGCTTTATGGTCCCTCCCAACCCAACAATTCCATGGTCCTACAATTCTATGATTATTAAAATCATACCTGAGCATGGATTGCCTCAAACAAATAATATATACACCAAGAGAGAACAGCAAAGTGCCACAAACACCTTCTCAAAAGCCCCTCTGAAGCCAAGCCACTGACATACCTACTGTATCCCTACACACCCAGAATCCCAACACTGACATCCCCTATAACACTCCACCCTCTGACAGGCCACAGCCACAGCCACCCCAAACCTGTTCATCAAAACTCACAACACACCTCAGTTCTCCACACAATTACCCCATTCCCACTGCTAGGGAAAGCCTGAAAAGGGTAGAATAAATTAAAAATGGTAAAAACTTGAACAAAACAGAACATCCTGGGAAAATGAGATGCTCCTCAACAGAACTATTATATTTTTTCTTAAACAGAGCAAAGAAAAAACCCTAAAAATCAACTCAATGATAAAAAAATCAACACAATATTGTTACTAATAACAGTGAGGGTGCTTTTTGTCTTATGTCACAGAATTCTGGAATGGTTTGGGTGGGAAGGGACCTTGAAGCTCATCTCATTCCACCCTCTGCCATGGGCAGGGACACCTCCCACAGGCAATGCACCACGTTGGGCAACAACCCCAAATCTCTCTCCACAAGACAATGGTCACCTGCCCTTCCAGCAGAGCAGGCAAAAAGCCACTTTGCAGGGCTGGCACTTTTCCACAGCCAGATCCCCTCTGGCTCACAGCGTTGCACAACGTTTGGGTTTCTCAAGCCAGCTTGGCACCCAGCCCCACAGGCAGGTGATGGAGCCCTTGGGAAGATCTGTGGGACTGAACAAGCTCTGCAGGCACCACGTGGAGGCACCCAGAGGTGCCACAAGGAGCAAGGAGGAGGCTGCCTTACCGTTGGGAAGTCTTCCAGCACCTGCCGGTCCTTCTCCTTGCTCTCTGTGTACTTCCAGTCTGGCTGGTAGAGATGGGAGTGGAACTCCTGCAGCATCGGGACCTTGACATCCAAGGGGATGCTCATGTCATCCTCTACAGTGTCCAGGGCACGCAGAACTAGGTAGAATATACACACTGCATGTCTGGGAGGGGAGAAAGAACAGTAATCCCTTACTTGGGAGTGCCTACGAGGCAGGACAAACAGCTGGGATTGACCACAGAGCCTTCAGCAGAGGCACTGTGAGCTCAACATGTCACACACTGGCACTGCCAGGTCCTTGGTGCCTTTGGAAGACACCAGCCAGGTTAGGAAATCCAGGATTTCCCCTCATGAGGAGAACTACAGCATGATTTTGGGGTTTCTGAGATGTGTACCAGGGAAGGGTCAGGCCTGTGAGCTCCCTGAGCAGGGAAGATCCAACCCTGCAAGCAAGGCCAACCCTCACCTGGGCCCAGAGGGCAGAGCCCAAGGTCAGCTTATTGGGAAAAGCAACTGTAAAACAGGGAAGGGGGGAAAAAACCAGGTGTGTTTGTCCCATCACTCCCCCTTCTCTGCATACCTTCTACCCTGCTGGGGGAGAATAAAGGGGTCACACTGTGCAACAGGAACATTAGGACTGGCAGAAAGAGCCAAAATTACCCTGTATTCTATGTCTCCAGGAAGAAGACACTGGAGGCAGCCCATGTGTCCCAGCATCTCAGCAGAAAGCTGCTGGAGAGCCACCTCCCCTCCTGCTTCTACCACCCCTGCCTTCCCTATCCCTGCCTCTACCATCCCTGCTTCATTCCCCATCCCTGCCTCCACATTTCTGCAGCTGAAGCAAAAAAAAAAAACAACAAAAAAACAAACCAAAACCAAGTCCTGATGGCAAGAAAAGAAAAAGTCCTGTTTGCAACTCCAAGATTTATATAAAATAATCCCCATGAGCACAGGAACTTATGCCAAGGAGATGAGGCATTTATTAATTGCTTAACAAATGGAAAGCAGCTTGGTCTGGTGAAATGTTAATTCCCAGGTGACAGTGCTGTACTCCTGAAGTGGCAACATGCAAGCAGTGATTAAGCATCCAGGGAAAACTGACTTGCTCTTAGAGCCAATACTGTTAAATTTGGCTTTTTTTCCTTGATTAGAAGGGTATTTTACACCTCTGACAAACCACATGAGCAGCTCTCTCGTGCTCCTGTTCCTTTGCATGACTGAGTTTTTCCATTCCAGCCAGGCTGCAAATGTTCATCCAACAGGATGCAAGTGCCCAAGGCTCCAACTTGCTTCCAGGAGCCACCAAGAGAAGCAGGGCAGAACCTGGAATGCCATCCCAGAGGCACCTCTCACAGGGGCATCATGCCCAGGGGAAGAGCCAGCAGTAATTCCAGAACCCAGCACAGTTAAGACACTTATTTAACCCCAATTCTGCACCCAGACCTTACTTGCCTCCCTAACTTCCATCACATACTGAATTTAGATCATTGGCAATTTTGGCAAATCAAAGGAAGAAATTCTTTGCTGTGGCACAGGTTGTCCAGGGAGGTGGTGGAGGCCCCATCCCTGGAAACATTCAAGGTCAGGCTGGACAGGGCACAAATGGAAGCACCCACTTGCAAAGAACAAGTGTGGATCTTCCAGAGCTCAAGCTCCAGCCCTGTCCTGGGTGCAGCTCCCTCCTGCCCAGGTAAGGTCTCCTTTCTCCTTGCCAGGAGATGCAGCCTCTGCTGAACCTTCAGGAACAGATCCTGAGGAGTTCCAGAGACAGGCAGGACCATGGAACTGGCAGCAGAGAGGCAGGAACATCCATCCCTCTTCTCCTCTCCATCACCAGGAGAGGAGCTATGAGCTTGGATCATAATTCTTTCCACCAGCAGCAGTTATGATGCTGTTGCCTCAGCCATGGATGAAACTGCAGTTTTGAGCCTCCCACCATCCCAGAAAATGCCCTAACCATGGAGCAACGAGCTGGACAGGGCTCTGGCCAGCAAAACAGGTGGTTTATGGGGCCAAAAAAAACAAGAAAGGAGGAACCAGGCATTTCAGCTCAACTGCCAATAGCCTGTCTGGCCAGGGAAGCATTGCTCCAAGCACTCCTCCAGAAGTTCCCCATTTTCCATGGGATGCCTGTCTGTAACCACAGGGGCTCAGCTGAACTCCCTGATGGGGTCAACATCAATGCAAGCACTTTTTTGATCCAGCAAAACCAATTCCTTCTGTAAGGCTGCGGCTCTGCATATTTCTCTATCCTCCCTATTTTGTATTTCCCTTGTTTGTCCCTAAATTCTCCAGTGGAGCTCCTGGGCTTTGAAAATGAGTCTCTCCTGATCCACTACTGAGCCAGCTGTAATCCAACCACCATCCCTGCCCAACTGTGGGTTGCAAAGATCAGGCAAGTGCATTTTTAGGATGCCAGGCAGAAGTTTCTGTGCCCTGAAGGGTGATCCTGATCCCAGCAGGCTGCTGGGCATGGATTAAAGGACAAAAAAGACAGACAAAGAAAACTGCAGGAAGTTTGAGCCAAGCACAGGGCAGACACATTGCTAACAGGTTTCATAGTGTTTTCTTAATTTTTTTTTTCTTAATTCCTGCACAGAAAAAGCATGGAAAATAAAAAGCTTAATTCTTGGCCCCACTTGTACTTTTCCACGTAATTCCAGCCAAACCACTGAACTTCTCTGCCTGTCCTGTCAACCAGGCTGCAAACACCATTTCATAAACACTGGACACAGCTATGGGGCACCATCCAAAATGCCAAACCAGGCCTCAGAAACCACACAGACCATCCAGTGTTCAGGGTGGTGTCTGCAACTGCTCAGCAGAGCCATCAGCTGTATCTGGAACAACTTCCAGAACCTCTAAATTTGACCATCAACTCATCTTGGGATTAACTGGGCATTAATCAGTAACTGTCAAATGAATATAAAGAATTACATGGAGAATAATTACATGGCATGAGGCCCCCTGGCCAGCCAAGCTTTACGTCGTGTGTTACTATTCCCATCAGAAGCTTTTCTGCAGGGGCAGCAAAATCTGCACAGCAAAAAATGAGTGTGCAACAAACCCCCTGTGAGAACTGCACAGGTTTTGAGGCAGCTGCTTCCAAAAGCACCTCCCAGGCATGGCCCAGACCCTCGGTCAGCCCCAGGTTTTTCTTCACCTCCTCCCTCCAGCCTTTGTCCAGCGCCAGCCTTGGCACTGCCAGGACACATTCCCAGGGTGTCACACACGGCACACTGCCAGGTCTGTGTTTAACAGTCGGCTGGCCAGGAGGCTCAGCCCAGAGACCCATTTTGGGGGGAGGATGTGGTGCAGAGGGGGGATGTGGTACAGCCAGCTGGGACGTGAAAAGCCCCACGTCCTGCTGCACGGGGTGGGGCTGAGCTGAGCCAGTCCAGCCAGTCCTGATGGGAGGGGGAACATATCCCAGTAGCTCCATGAGAGAAAAATGGTGTTTGGGGGCACTGCGTGGGCCCAGCTCTGGTATTGTGGGGCATCACACCCACCAGCTCCTGGGGAGACCAGAAACTGGAGGGCCACGGCACCCACTAAGTTCCAGGGATCCCCAGTGTTGGGGTGGCATTGTACCCATCACCTCTCAGGGAGGAGAATTACCCCCACCATCTCCAGGGAATTGTCGGGGGAGGGGGGGAAGCTGTGCCCACCCCCTCCCGAGGATCCCCAGTGTTGGGGTGGCACCCCACCTGCCACATCCCAAACATCCCCAGTGGCGGGGGTGTCACCGCACCCCCTCCCCGGGCCCCCGGGGTCCCCCCGCTCACCGCAGCTCTCCGTCCAGAGCCTGGATGACGGCGGCGAAGCTGCGGCTGGTCTGGTTGAGGTACCGATAGCAGGTGCGGAGGCCACATCCCAGCGAGTCCTGCGGGCAGAGCGGGGCGCGGGTTGGAGGCGGGGGCCGGGGGGCGGCGGGGCCGGGGGCGCCGCGGGGGCTCCGCAATGCTGCTGCTGCTGCTGTCCCCGCCGCCGGCCCGCTGCCCGCGGGGCGTTCCGCGGCGGGGACAGGGTCAGTGTCCGGCGCAGCACGGACACGGCCCGGCAGCCGGCCGCCATGGGGGCGCGGCAGCGGCGGGGGGCTGCGGCCGCTCCGCCCCGGCCCGAAACCCGCCCCTTAACCCGCCCCATCCCGGCTCCGCGGCCGCGCCGTGGCCGGAGACGCTGCCATGTACGGACAGCGCCGGGGCCGTGCCATGTCCGGAGCCCCGGGGATGCGCGCAGGGTACCGGCACCGAGCAATGCAAGGGATGCTCGGAGCTGGCGGCATGCATGCGGGTACAGGCACCGAGCAGCGCATGGGAAGCCTGAAGCCAGTGGGATGCTCGGAGTCAATGGGATGCTAGCAGGATACCGGCACCGAGCGTTGCAAGGGATGCCCAGGGTCGCGGGATGCTCCGGTAGCATCGGGACTCTGCGATGTCTGGCATTGGTACCGGCACGGAGCAATGCAAGAGGTGCTTGGAGCTGGTGGGATGCTCGAGAAGCACCGGGATTGTGCGATGCTCAGTGCCAGTGCGATCCACGCAGGGTACCGGCACCGAGCGATGCAGGGATGCTCGGAGCCGGTGGGATGCTAGAGAAGCACCGGGATTGTGCGATGCTCAGTGCCAGTGCGATCCACGCAGGGTACCGGCACCGAGCGATGCAGGGATGCTCGGAGCCGGTGGGATGCACCAATGCACAGGGTGCCCGGAACCGATGGAATGCTCGGAACCCGTGGGAAGCCCGGAGCCAGTGGGATGCGCGCAGGGTACGAGCAATGCAATAGGATGCCCGGAGCCGGTGCAACCGGGAAGCACTGAGGCGCACAACACCGGGCCCGTCCTATACACGCTGGGTATGGGATGGTCACCCATGGCAACACCGTATCCGCGCCCGGACATGACAGTGCCCCCCACCTTCTCCTCCTCCCGTGGCCCGCTCCCCACCGGGAGCACCGCGCACCGGCGACAGCGAAGCGCATCCCGCCGCCCGCGCATCCCTCGCCGCTCACCGTGTCCATCCGCGGCATGACGGCGCGGTAGCCGCCCATCTTGAAGCGCAGCAGGTTGTAGATGTCCTCGGGGTGGCCCAGCCATTTCCGCAGCAGCTCCATGGGGGCCGCGCTCAGACCCCACCGCCGCCGCCGCGCGCTCCCGCCGGCCCCCCCACCCGCCGCTTAACCGGGCACGGGCGGGGCAGCGCCAGCCCCGCCCCGCAGCCAATCACAGCGCTCGGCACATCGCTCGGTGGGGCGGGCGCGGCGCCGATTGGCCAAGGCGCACTCGCACCAGGGCAGCGCCAGCCAATAGAAAGGCGGCGCGACTGGTGTGACGGCCGGCGGCGGGCGCTGATTGGTGGAGACGCGTGTCGTCACAGGCGGAGCGGGAAGGAGTCGGCGGCCGCGAATGCGCTCGTGTGAGCGTGAGGGGAGCGGCTCCGCCACGGAGTCACGGTAGGGTTGGGGTGGGAAGAGAACGTGAATACCTTGCACTTCCATCCCCCTGACATGGGCAGGGACACCTTCCACTATCCCAGGCTCCTCCAAGCCCCGTCCAGACTGGCCTCGGACACTTCCAGGGATGGAGAAGCCACAGCTTCTCTGGGACTGCCATCCCAGCTCTCCCCCCGCCCCCCCAAAAAGGAAGAATTCCTTCCCAGTACCTAACCCGGTGCTCTGGCAGTAGGAAGCCATTCCCCCTTGTCCAANAGCCATTACCCCTTGTCCAAAGACCCTCTCCAGCCCTCTTGAGCTCCTTTAGGCACTGAAAGGGGCTCTAAGGTCTCGCTGGAGCCTTCTCCAAGCTGGACACCCCCAGCTCTGAGCCTGTCTCCATAGCAGAGGTGCTCCAGCCCTTAGAGAATCTCATAGCCTCCTCTGGACTTGCTCCAACAGTCCACATCCTTCCTGTGCTGAGAACCCAACACATACCCATCTCCATCCTCATCCTTCAAAGTGCAAGATTCAGGGGTTCTTTTTTTGTGAGTGGTTTTCTTCCAGAAGCTGGGCTTTGATCGTCATTGTGGGTCCCTTCAAACTCAGGATATTCTATGATTCTTTGTTTTGGAAGGACACTTTGCCAACACTCCAACACTCTGCAGAAGGGACATTAACCACCTTCTTTGGCCTCATAACCCCATTAATTGGTTTATTCAGCAATCCCATAACCTGCAACCACTCAAAGGCGTTGCAGTTCAGAGGGGAGAGGCTGTGCAAGTCTTGCCTAGGAATCAGCTGCCTACAACAGAGCTGTTTACCTCCAGCATTCCCAGCTGATTTGCAATCCATCTTTACACCCAGTTCCCATTAATGAGAACACTTACACAGCTAAGGAAAGTCACTGGTACCACAGGCAGCACCAAAGATGTAGCTGTTAACCAATTCCAGGCAGCTGGAATTTCCATGTACACCCCAGTTTTTAACCAAGAAACTGGCAGAAAGGACACACTTGAGATGAACATCAATTCTAATTCTAGCTTTTATTTTTTTTTCTCAAGTCAACAACTTCCTATTAAAATAAACTCAAATCCAGGGAGAGAGGACAGCAGCAGTTCCTACCTAGTGTATAGAGACAGCTCTATTTCCAAACCTTTCTGCTTTCAGGTTTCCTTGGAGATCCTGAGTTTTATGCAACACTGTCACACCCTGTATTTTTTTATTATCATTTTACAGTGTGATCTGGAATTGGCAGTTTGCCACAAAGCTGAAACCTGGGGGTGCAGACATGAGTTCCACCAAGCACTGCTGGCGTATATTTTGTATATGTTGACATGGAAGGAGGGAGCTGTTCCTGTCAGATCTGACTTGGGGAACAGCCCCTCAAGTTTAACCACACCCAATCACAGCCCAGCACACAGCTCCAGACAGAGGCAGGATTATTTAATTCCTAATTAATCAAGCTGTTTAGGCAGAAGGATATACTCCGTTTTGCTGACTCCTCCAGGGTCAAGGGACAGGGTCACTTCAGATCACAGCAATGCCCTGTTCAACCCTTTACACTTCCCATCCACTGCCACCTGAACAGGGCAACCAATAAACCTCAGAACTGGTCAAACTCTTTACACTGCTGTGCCACTGTGACAAAAAAACCCCCACGGACAGCCACTTTTTCCTTTCTGCAGCCACTCAGGGGACCTGGGACCTCCACTGAGCACTGAACTGTGCCAGCTCCCTAAGGCCCAAACTCAACAGCCTCAAAGAAACCACAGAGACCTTCTAGGACAACAAAGAGCATAGATCAGAGACCACCCAGCACCCCACAGGACACGTCACTCAGTGACTGGGGAAGGGTCCCCATCCCCTGGCAGCACCGCAGGCTGGCACTGAGGGCACCACCACGTAAGTCTCTTGAAGCCACCCGAGGGTCCAAAAGTGCCCTTCATGAGGGGATGCCCCAGGGGACACTGCTCCTTCTGGTACACCTGGGGGTGCAGCCCTTGGCCACGCAGTTTGTTGTGCAGCCACTCAGAGCTGAACTGGACAGCACAGTCCAGCAGACGCTCCAGATCTGAGAGAGCCAAGAGGGAGCCTGGTGTTAATGGGTGGATCCTGGCCAGGTACAAGATCTCATTCTTAATGATGTTCCCTGGAAGGGGTCAGAAACAAGGAGACAGTAAGGGTATTTCTAATGAAGGTAATGCAGGCTGCTGGCTCCAACCTGTGATTTCTGCTTCAAGGATCACAGCCAGCAACACCATTCCCTGTACCAGAGGTGGCATCCAAAGAGTAGATTTAGAGCTGAGAGTGGACTGGAAAAGGTTCTCTTCCCTCCACCATTGTTACAGACCTTGAAGATGACCACATGCCCTCAGCTGGATCAACCAGAAGCTCTTAGACTAAAGAGAAAACTGCCCAGACATGCACTTCTGCATCTGTAGACATCCCACCCACCTTCCTCCATTTCTCCTGCTGCCCCTCTTCCCAGGAACTCACCCAGCCCTGAAAAATATCTTTGGTCTAGGAGGGTGTAGCAGATGGGATCAGGTGCACAGAGGGCACGGAGCGCCCGGCCACGGTGGAATTCCACAGACAGGATGTCAGAAGCAGGATCAGCCCTCGGAGAGGAGCACCAGAGCATCCGGCAGTTGTAGAAAACAAGGAAGCCTCCACTCTCGAAGTGCAGAACCAGCCTGGGAGAAGCAGGGACATTGGAGTTGCTCATCAGAAAACATCTCTGAACTACTTGTTATACTCTGCAGCTGGCCATTGTCTCAAGGCAAGGTGGCACCTTTAATGATTGCAGCCACGAAGCTTGGTGGGAAACCCACATTACTGGTGGAGAGTTTTTCGCTCTGCTGCCCTGTGACCCTGGATGGCCAAGCCTCCAGCAGGACAGTGCACAAATCAGGGAAATGGATGTTAAAAGTAGCACAAAAAACTGTCTAAATGTATTTGTATAGAAATAAAGTCATTCTTCAAAAAAAATCATAGAATCGTAGAATGGTTCGGGTTGGAAGAGAACCCAAAGATCATCTTGGGCCACCCTCTGCCATGGGCAGGGACGTTTTCCCCTATCTCAGGTTGCTCCAAGTCCTGTCCAGCCTGGCTGTGGACACTTCCAGGGATGGGGTAGCCACAGCTTCTCTGGGAAGCTGTTCCCCCTTGCTCTGTACAATTCCAGTGGGATACAGGACACAAACCATAGCCACGTTTTCAATTCACTGCTGCCTTCAACAGCATCACCCCAGCCTGTGATTCCAGGTGTATGAGATATTTGCTATTTATCCAGGGCTTTTTCAAAAACACATAATTGGGAGAAACTGGCATTTTTAGGGCATGATTCAGCCTGGCATCCTAAAAAATCTCTCTTCAAGATAGAAATCTTAGCAGAGCTGGTACTATAATCCCCAGGCAATTGCATCCTACAATTCCACTTTGGATTCTCTGATTGAACACACTCCACATTCACTCATGACTTAAAAATTATCAGAGAAAAACAAGGCTAAGAGCATTCCCACACAGATCTGGTTTGGGAGAAAAGAGAAGAGGAAATACCTGGGCACAGGATCCTTCCAGTCTCCCCTTTTATTGGCTCTGTTTGCCCTTGAGAACTCGTTTGCCCGGACACTGCCGAACATGCCAAAGTGGATGCGCAGCCAATTGCCCCGACCCTCTGCTGCCTCTGGGGCTTCAGATCTTGAGTGCTGGGGTTCCTGCAGCTCCCCATCCTGGGATTTGGGATGTGGAGCAGCAACCTGCCCTTGCTGTCCCTGGGCAGGACAGCGTACCCCACAAGCAGCCTCTCTTTGCAGCACTGTCTCTTCTGCAGTTGGTCCAAAGGGACCTTCAGCTGCCACAAATGCCAGGTACAAGTTCTTCCCATGAACCTGAGAAAAGAGGTGGGATGTGCTGATGATCCATAAACAATGACAGCATTCTAGAAAGACTTGGTTAGAATGGACCTTAAAGCTCATCTCATTCCAAGCCCCCCTTCCCCTAGACCAGGTTGCTCAGCCTTCATCCAACCTGACTTTGAACACTTCCAGGCATAAAACCTTTGGCTGTTTCCATACATGTGACTTATTTTCTACAACCTCTATTAGAGGGCACATCAGCCCACCCTGAACATGGGATTCATCAGCGTCCAAGCCATTCCCATCAGAGCTGGGGTCATCCTTGCAGATTCCTTTCTTTGCCTGCCTGAAGCACAAGGTGTTCAGATGTCACTCAATTCTGAATCCCTCCCAGGGCCCACCAGGACACACACTCAGGGGTCTGAAATTTGTCATCATTGCTTCTGATTCACCTTCCCACTTAGCGCTGGGTGCATTTCATGCTTTTCATTTTGCTCCCCACCTTTAATCAGAGGTCAGGCTGCACCGGGGTTTAGCCAATCAGGTCCAAATCCTCATCTGGGGGTGTTAGAACAGTGAAGGCCCAGCAGGACCAACCCAGTGTGACTTCTGACAAATACCCACAGTACAGACACCTCAACTTAGCCAGGTGAAACCCTCAGGGAAACATTCACAGGTTTTGCACCTTCTGTCACCCAGGTGCAGGACAACGGTGACTTCCCTCAGACTTGTCATGGATCTGTAAATTCAACTGTAGCACAGCTCACCTGGGAGTCCTGGAGCCTCAGGGCATTCAGGTCATTCACATTGAGCTTCTGGCTGCTTCCCCCCACCCTGGCCACCACTTGCCCCACAAAAGGGGAGGTCAGCAGCTGGAACTTCCTCACTGATGGGCCCTCTGGCATCTCCAGCAGCTGCGGAGGGATTAGCAGGTCCTTGTCACACTCTGCCCTAGACTTGAAGGGAAGCTGCAACTCAGAAATACACAAAACATTCTCCTAATCTTCATCCTAAGTTCCTGTGGCAAAGTCCACGAAGATAAATAGGATCAGGATGGTGGAGGAGTTTCCATCCTAGCAGATACATATTTAATCCAATGCAGCCCTGAACAACATACTCCAAAGGCAGTTTTCACACTACAAGCAGGAATTTGGTCTGAGGAATCTCCCAAAGTCCTTTTTTTCTGGGGTAATGGAAGGTTTCCCTGCCCACATCAGGGGGAAGTAGATGATCTTTAAGGTCCCTTTATCCCATTCCATTCTGTGATTTTATTAGTGACCCAGAACCAGTACAGGCCAGTGACCCATCTTTTTCCCAATACACCATGGGAAATGCTGCTCCCGTGGAAAGATCAGCCCTGGAATTAGAACATCTCCACCCCTTGCTCCACCCACTGCTTGCCCCACTGACTGCAATGGCATGGAACCAGTTGGGGAGCATTCCTACACTCTGCTAACAGCATCTGGGAGCAGAAGGCTCTGGATGAGGGGGAGTTGAAGCAGCATCATCCTGCAGCTCCTTCCAGGAAGTCACACCAACACATAAGGAGTTATTTCTGGCATGAAGCCCCAATCACTTGCAGTTCTTCTGAGGACTTCTGCTGGCTGTGGGTGTACAAGGAAAGCTCAGTTTGGCTTTCATCCCACAGTGCCAGTTCTCCCTGCAGACTAATCCCAGAGACCAGCACTGATCAGAGGCTCAGCTTCAAGCTCCACAGCACTCAGTACAGGGCTCTGAGGCACCTGGCACAGCTCTGAGACAGCTTAATGAGAAAATCAACAGCAAACCTGGGGTCCCTCACCAGAAGAGCCATTCCCACCTCTGGCCAGCCATTCCTGTGCTGCAGCACAAACCAAATCCCTTCTGGAAGCGCTCAAGAGGAAAACATGTTAGGGAACATTAATTTAATGTCTTAGATCCAGGTACAGATATTAAGTGGTCATGGAAACTAGATTTAGCAAGGGTAAAAAAACTGAGCTTTACTCCTCTGCCTTTAAGGGCATGTGATGATTATTCACAGGCCTGCTCCAGTTTTATCCAAAAAACCTGCATATTATCTTAATCAAGAGACAGCTAAAGAGATGTTCCGGCTGCCAAAGGCACCAGCAGCAGCTTGGATCCCTGGAAACAGCTGGGCACAGGAGTCTGCCCTGACTATCAAGGCAGTGGCTTCATGTCAGGAGGCATGGATTGAGCCCCGGGACAGCTCATACAGCCCAGAGCTCACATTCCAGGGAAGTTCATCACCTGTAGAGCTCTGACTGCTGCTAAGTCAGTTCTCCGCAGGCTCCTTATGAGAGACTGGAAGTGCTGGGAGCTCTCTAAGGTATTAATGCTCACACTACCTCAGCTGTAACCTGTCTGACAGCAAAGGAACACTCCTCCTCAAGAGGGAAGACTGCCCTGTTCCCCAGAACATCAGAACCACCAGCATCTGCCATCCTTATCCCATGTACCTGATTCCCTTATCTCCATGTACCTCCTTATTTCATGCGTTTACTCCAGACTGACTTCAGTCTCATCCAAAGCACTCCCCCCTCGAAGGAGGAAGAGGAGGAAAACCATCCCCAGCCCTCTGCAGGGCATGACACCCACCTCACCATGAGCATGACCACCTGAGCTACTACTTCTGCAGGTCTGGGGCAGGGAGCCAGGCCTCCAGGAAAAACCATCCCTCTGTATGGGCTCATTCCCAGTCCTTGTGCCTAGACAAAAGCCCAGCATCCACAGTAGAACGGAGCAAGGACAAGGCTCATGCAGCTCACTCCAGCTCTGCCTGCACCCAGGGACTGCAGGAAGGCCCCCTGTGACCTTACACCCCTGGGCAAGGCTCCTGCAGGGACTTGAAGGCTCTGACCCTCCACATGCAGTCAGAGGGGTGCAGAGCTCTCCATCTTCTCACATTCAGCCAAGCATCAATGTGCAGTCATCCTAAGAAAACAGGCACTAAGTTCCCACCCCATTCTCACCCACATCGCCCCAGGGCAGTGAAGGTACCCACTGCTTTTCCCCTAAGCCCCACATTCCTACACCCAGCTCTCATTCACTGCTCTCCCCAGGCTCACCCTGTGCATCCATTTGGGGAGCAGGCTGGCCAGCCTTCCCCCCCCCCCACTTCATTGCCTCCCTTCGACTCCTCACAGCCCTTCCTCTGTCCCCAGCCACCTCCCACAGCACCTCTACCCACCCTCAACAGGACCTCCCACAGCCAAACTCCTTCCACCCACCTCCTTTTATAAGGGAGGAAGATCCTCCCACCCCAAATAGCAGGGGAGCTCCCCAGTTGGCTGCTGGGGGAGGGATGGGCGAGTTCCAGGTGCTGGCCTCACTCACCCCACCAGCTGTACCGGCCTGTAAACTGGTTGGACTGGGAAGGAAGCTGGGCAGTACCTGGCAGGGGGATTGGATGCTTAAAGGAGGGCTGTGCCCTTACAGAGTGGGAGGTGGCTGAGCACACCCCGTGCTGACAACCTGATTTCGGTTCGAGGGTGTTGTCTCTGAGTTCAGCTGGAAGCATTCAGGCTGAACAAGCCCTACTGAGTAAAACTTAGTGAGAAGACCAAAAATCTAAGTCATGATGGTTTTTAAATGCCCCCAAGGGCTTTTTCCCCTCTGTGCTGCGTTCGAGGTGTTGCCAGCACTGGGGCTTTTCCTCATTTATATTGAAATCATAGTCACAGACTGGTTTGGGTTGGAAGGGACCGTAGACATCATCCAGTTCCACCTCCCTGCCATGGGCAGGTACACCTTCTACTAGACCAGGTTGCTCCAAGCCCTGTCCAGCCTGGCTATGAGTTACTCCAAGCTGGGTCTGTCACCTCTGAGTTTTTTTATCCTGTGTTGGCCGTCCCAAATCCTACATAAAGGAGGGGGCTCTGTGTGGCTCTGGGGCTTGGAGACAACATTGATTCTCCTGCAATGACTCATTGCTTGGGAATTCCCAGGTCTAAGCAATTAATGAGAACCAAAGATTTTGGTTGTCATCAATAATATTTATTATGTAGGAATTTTATATAGGACAAGGAGTAATGGGTACAAGTTGAAGGAGGGAAAATTTAGATTAGATATTAGGAAGAAATTATTAACTTTGAAGGTGGTGAGACACTGGAACAGGTTGTCCAAGGTGGTTGTGGCTGCCCCTGCATCCATGGAAGTGTCAAAGGCCAGGTTCAATAAGGCCTTGAGCAGCCTGGTCTAGTGGAAGGTGTCCCTGCCCATGGCAAGGGGTGGGACTAGATGAGATTTAAGGTCCCTTCCAATCCCTTAACATTCTATGGTTTGAAAAAACATTTCCACCATGAGGGGGGGTCACACACTGAACAGGAACCCAGAGAGGTGGTGGGATTTCCCTCTTGGAGTATGTTCAAAACTTAACTGAACAGGGCTCTGAGAAACCTGATCTCATCTTTTCTGACTTAAATTTCCCTGTAATTCTTTCATTGTGAGCTCTCTGGGAAAGGACCCACTTCACCTTTTCTTCTCCAGGTGCATTTCATGTTTTCAGTATTTCATCATTTACCCCCTGCCCTCTCCAAGAAGCCTACAAGGGTAGAAAGAATCAAGCAGAAATCTTCTGGTTTTATTATCATTCTTTTATTTCCATTAGTTCTAAAGGTGTAGAAGTTACGTGGATTGGTAGCCATACTACTTCATAATAGATATTTTTTTACATCTTTAAATAATTACAGCTTGTTCAGTTGGTTGATTTCCCTCTCCCCCTTACAAATAAGTGTCTGTTTCCATGAGACTTTCCCAGATGACCTGGGAAGCTTCAAACTTTATACATGGGGAGAAAAAAGAAAGGTGAAACAAAACACCACCCCTGACATAGTCACAGCTTCAATGGTACTTTGAGAGTTGTTGATTGGTTTTAAATCTCCCTTGCAATATTCCTGAGCTCCTCCTCATTGCACCCTCTCCATCCAAGCCCATAAGATTGCAAGTGATCTGTGGATCTTATCTGATCAATTTACAAAG
Source organism: Nicator chloris (assembly GCA_013400495.1). Classification (NCBI taxonomy): domain Eukaryota; kingdom Metazoa; phylum Chordata; class Aves; order Passeriformes; family Pycnonotidae; genus Nicator; species Nicator chloris. The sequence goes on from WAAE01017170.1 coordinate 21,008, forward strand.
AATAACTGAAGTGAATCAAGATACTGCACTTCCACAAAGAGCAAAGACATTTAGAAGTGGTTAAGTGACCTTTCTTGGCTCCCTGTCCTGGTTCTCATCTGCCCATCTCACTTTGGTGGTCACTGGGCCTGTGCCAAGGTCTGGTTTGGCACAACCAAATCTTGTGCTGTAAACCCTTCAGCATCAAAATTTTCCTCATTAGGGATGATTTCAAGGGGAACAAATCCCACAAATGCATTTTAAAATGTGCTGAGGGGTTTTGCAGGTGTGGGCCCTTCCCTCTTGCTCCTCAGGGAAGGGATAGTTCTTGGTCCTGTATTTGTGTAGGACCTGGTATGGATCTCACTAGGTTCTCCAGCAATAAAAGCAATAATAAAACCAATGATTACTTTGCCTTAATGGGTCTCTAATAATTGTATCTAGTTAATTACCAAAGCAGGCTCTAACTGCCTCCCCCATCACAGGCAGGAAAGCAGAGCTCAGGTAGAACCTGGAATTTTGTAATTGGCTCCTCTTGCTGGAAAGAGCTGAGTGTCCTGAAAGTGGTGGCACTTTAATCCTCTTGTCCTGTGAGTATCCCTTGGTCTGTCGCTTCTGGAGTTTGCCATCCTGCATCGGCCATCCCAGCTCCTACCTGCAAGACGTGGCTCTGAGTGATTCCTGGACTTGGAGACCACTTTTGGCCTCCCACAATGACTCCTTATGTGGGAATCCCCAAGGGTGAGCAATTAATTTGCCAGTGATTCTTGGAAAAACATTTCCAGCATGAGGGTGGTCAAACACTGGAACAGGAACCCAGAGATGTGGTGGGATTTCCATCCTTGGGATATTCAAAGGTTGCCTGAACAGGGCCTTGAGAGACCTGATCTGTTCCCTTCTGAGTTAAATTATTCTGTAATTTGATCATTAGAAGCTCTGAAGAAGGGGACCCATCTATTATGGTGTGTTTGTACCCCGCCTGAAATAGTGATGCTGCATCTGAGGTCAGTCTCTCATCATCCTGATATCAGCATTGGCCTGAAAAAGATGAAATCTCTTGGGCCAACTGCAGCTCTACAGCAGTTTTGGGTGATTGAAAAGAACCACATAACCTGGTGTATCCAAACTTCTGCTTCTGGTGCAGAAAGGGGGACAAAGAGCTAATTTCTCACCCTAAAGAGTTGTCCTCTACCCCTAAAGCTGCCCTCACAGCCCCCAGAGCTTCACCTTTTGAAAGCAGATGTCTTGTTCTGTTAGCAAGGACTTGTAAATGCTCCTCACTCTCTTTGAAGAATTGTTTTTCAGGCTTTCAGGAAGGCTAAAATCCAGTTCATAAATCTCTACCAAGGGGACATAAGGCAGTTATGTTCTGCAGGGATTTCTCCTTCTGGCATTATAAGCAGAGTTCTTTCTGGCATCTCTGAGTGGCTTCTAAGGGCAGAAGAAAAATTCCACCAGGGAATTTGGCTTTGAGGGAAGGAGGAGGAGCACAGCAATAGGGAAGGGAAGGTAGACAGAACCACTATGAGCCTCCAGATGGAAATAAAAATGGAGTTGTGGTTGGTCTGGACTTTTAATCCTCTCCAGGAGGCTCCACTCTCTTTTGGGCTTTCCAGGGTAATTCTCGATATCTCAAAAGTTGGCATGAGCCACGTGGCATTTTGTGGTGCAGGCTGCTGTGTTATGGCCAGGAATTCACAGCCAGATCCCAGGAGAGCTCGACTGCCATTTACAAAGGGATTTACTTCAAGGAGGAGTTTGGCTAAAGATCTTCCTGGCAATGGAGAAACACCTTTGAGTTTTCACCTCAAATTCATACTTTTCAGCGCTATTTCTGGCCTTTTTTCTAAAGCCTAGCAGGTCTGAACAAAATCACAGAATTTCATTTCTTTTTAGTCACGTTTCATGAATGTCTTTCCCTCGTCTGTAGTTAGCACTAATGAGGCTAAACACTGCATTACAGAGTGGGAACTGGTGCAAACACCACCCACCTGTTCCCATGGCATCATTGCCATGGTGCTTTTCTCTAGGGAGTGTGGAGGCTCTGTCACCCCTCCAAAACCCTGCAAATCTGAGCTGTGGAGAGAACAGGGAATGCGGGAGGGTCCAGGACTCTCCAGTCACGACCAGTCCACTTGAATCCTTCTCCTTAGAGAAGCTTTTACACCACCGGGAGGAAAAGGATGAGTTCAAACAAAGAAAGCACGGTGCCATTCTTTTGCTTCAAACCTGTCCATGGCTCTCCTCTTCACCAAGCCATGTGCCTTAGTTTGTGTGGAAGAACATTCCTTGTGGGAATGTTAAACAGTGGGAGACAAAGAGTGGCACATTTGGGAGGGTTGCACAATCCCCCTTAGAGATGTTTCACCTGGTATTTCTGTACTCGAGTTCTGGATGCGGGGAGGAAAAGAGAGGAGCTGGGAAGGCAAGAAGGTAACAGAACTTGGGAGTAGACAGAAACAAGGGTGAAGAATCTTGCAGGATGAGGTCTCCCAGGAACTCTCTGCATGGACAGGCAAAGCTGTCCTTCTTTGGAAATGATGCAAACGTCATGGGAAGCATCTGGTGAAGCACTTGGACTGCCCAGGGGAGTTGTGGTGTCTGCGGTGCTGGAGTTTGAGTTTGTTAAACCAGAGGCAGTCAGGGCTGGATTAGGCAGGACTGATCCCTTTGGGAAAAGGGAATGAGTCAATGGGCTCTTAGCATCTCTTCCAATTCCATTTGCCAGGATTCCCTGGTAGCTGAGAGCCTTATGGGCAAGCAAAGAGTCGAGTCTTGTTTAATAGAGTTGTGCTTCTCTTGCAGGCAAGCAAGTCTGTGCACATGCTTGATAAAGAAAACGGCCCCTGCCACCTCCAGTAGGGGCTGATGCCACTGCTTGCTGCAAAAAGTGAAATCCTAAAGGACTGGATGTGGGAAATGGTCACGAGCCAGCTGTTAGGGGGAAAGTGGGCACTCACAGTACACCCTAAAAATAAGTGACAGTCAGATTTCACCAGTGGCATCCAAACCAACATAAAAAATAGGCAAAATAATTAAATTATCTGTCTAAAAAGCAATGGCACAGCAGCGTCAGAAGAGCATCTTTCACTTGCTGTGCTCTTGAATCATCTCTAAGCCTGGCTTGTCACTATCCATCAGGGAAGAGCCCAGCCATTTCCTCCAGGATTTGATGACCAGCATGGGTCTCATCTACCTTCTTCCAGAAGGTTCCTTCTTCCAAAATCCCCCTTTGATTTTGGACAGACCTACTCCAGGCTCAGCCAACAACCTTTTGGAAACACAGTCCCACGATTTCGTGGTGATAAATAGGAAAGGAGTTACTATTAAATACAGACATTCATGAGCTTTCCAGACCATCTAGGAAAATGAAGACAATGCACTACATGTGTGAGCTGAGGAGGAAGGGGAATGTCTCTTCTTTTCTCTGCTCTACATCATATCAAATCCACTAAAGAATCTCTAGTGAAGTCTGTTCAGCAAACTGTCCTGGAACTGGCTCCGTTTGGTGGAAGATCACTGAATTTGAGTCATGAGAAGACAATGGCATTCTCTTCTGTTTGGGAAAAGAATGGGTGGTGACAGAAGAAGTGTCTCTGCTCCACCATTGTCCGAGTCTTAAAATGCCAGATATTGTTAAATAAAAGTCAAGAACTGTGTCCATCTCTGTGTTCCTGGCTGTTTCATAGTAAATGGTGACAGTCAAATAGAGAGGCTCATTTAAAGTGGGGAAAGAAGGCTTCAAATCCTTGAGTTACTCTGAGATTTGAGTCTTCTCTGTTCATTTCATAAGAGCTCCCCTGCACCTCGGATAAGTTCTCTTTACCTCTTTGCTGGAACATCTCACAAGGGGAGACAAGGCAGGAGAGCAGGGGAGGTGGAGACAACATTGACTTGATGATTACGTGGCATCTTCTCTCAAGCGTATCAGCCTGGAGTTCACAGGGAAGGGGCCAGGTTATGCAGTTATGATGTCCCCGTGGTTCTCAGCCAGCACCAGGCTGTTCCAGGAGTCCTGTTTGGAGCTGGTTTGGGGAGACTGGCCCATGGCTGACTGGTAAGCCTGGGGGGAAAGCTTCAGAGCTGAGATCGCAGGGTGAATGGATGATCCATGTCCGGACATGGCAGAGACTGAGAATGCCTATGGAAAAAGGAGAATGCTGTGAAAAAAGCTTCAAACCTTAGAGGACCATGTGAATCCCTTTAGTGTGGGCTGGTGCTGTTGTAAAAATGTGTCTGGATTTGCTGCAGAGCTGGAGACTGCAGCATGTGTGGGTTACTTTGGGCAGGCTCTTTCCTCCTCTCTCCCTTTCCTTCTAATTCTAGAAACACAGAACAATTTGGGTTTGAAGAGACCTTAAAGATCATCTCATTTCCAACCCCTGCCATAGGCAGGGACACCTTCCACTATCCCAGGTTGCTCCAAGCCCCATTCATCCTGGCCTTGGACACTTCCAGGGATGGGGTAGCCACAGCTTCTGTGGGCAACCTGTGCCAGGGCCCCACCACCCTCAAAGGGAAGAATTTTTTCCTAATATCCAACCTAAACCTGCTCTCTTTCAGTTTGAAGCCATTCCCCTTTGTCCTGTCACTCCTGACTCTTGTAAACAGTCTCTCTCCTTTTTTTTCCTGCAGCCTCCCTTCAAGTGCTTGTCTTTAAGTACCTAAGTAAAGTTTTGAGGACGTTCTCCCCATGTCTACCACCCTATTTCCCATTTTTTGTCCCCACTGCCAGCACCTCCCCTCCATACCTGAGAAACGGGGCTGGGGTGCCCATAGTGAGATGAGAGCCCGGGTTCTGTTTTGATGGGGCGCATTTCCTCGGTGGTCGTGGTGCTGCTGCTGCTGCTGGTGGAGCTGGTGGTTGGGGTAAGACTCTCGCTGCTGGATGGGCCTGGGAGAAACCAGAGGGTAAAACAGGCTCTTTCCAAAGACCTTTCAGCACAGAGCTGTGCCCACTCACCCAGAAGTTAGTGCGGTAAAAATAAATTTCAAAATAGTTGGAAGGGTATTCGGGTATTTAGGCATCCCCCATTTTTTAAAAATTGGCCTGTTTTGTCATTGGATCTCTAATTCGAGGGCACTGTGGTCATAAATACAAGTGCACACATGAATACACATAATAAAATAAATTCCTTCATTCAACACTCACCTGCAGGTGCCTTTGTTTTGTTAAGGTTCTTAGGCTTGCGTTTCCTCGTCTGAATTCCCTCTTTTCTCATGGCTAAAGGCCTTGGGACCTGTTGATCCAAATAGAAAAGCACACTGGTTTCTGAATGTCCTTAAGGTCGTCTAAGAGAACATGATTCCAGTTCTAAGTTGTGGTCAAGCTAGTTTAATTGAAAGCAATAACACGATGGAGCCCAAATTCCCTGGTCAAGAGAGATTCAAGATGTGCATTCAAGTGGAAATAAGAAGGCAGATCACACCATGGTGCTGAGTCTTTTAGGGCCAGAAGGGAACTGCAACTCATCTGTTTGTGCTTCTGGCTTGGCTTTTTTACTAAGGTGCCTGAATTTACGTGGGAAGAATCTGGCCCTGGTTTCATTAGGTTTTAAGACTTATTTGCAAAGGGGACCTGATCTGTAAGTGAGAAATACCCAGCGTGCAGACCCCCTTAGAGGTATAACCATGACATAACCTTGAGGTTAAAACCCAAAAGGACACCAGGAAAAACAGCTCCAGGAGAGCACAGAGGTATGTAAAGAACCCAGCCCCCAGCCTGGTGCCATGAACATCTCCCACAGCATGGATTTACCCCGTGCAGCTTCATGTAGAGCCCGCAGGCGTTGCAGACGGGCTCCCCCTCGGCGTTCCTGCGCCAGAGCGTGGTGGTCGTGGTGTGGCAGTTGGCACAGGAGAGTCCAACGCGGCGAGATGCTGACTGTGGGGACAACAGAGCAGGGAAACAGTTCAGCCCTGCAGTGCCCTCACCAGCAGTGCCCCACGTCCCAACCAGCTCGCTCCACCATGCCTCAGGCTTCCCTCTCCTGTCGCCTCTCTTATTTCTCTGGCTTTTCTCTTTTCGCCCCTTTGCAGTTGTCCAGCTGCCTCTTTCTGCCCCTCTTGCCTTTCCACTGACTCCAGGAGGTCTCAGCTCTCTTGGGCCACCTCAGATGGCACCAGAGACATGAAATAGAATCATTAAGGTTGGAAAAGATCTCCAAGACCGTCGAGTCCAACCTGTGACCGATCACCACCTCGGCAGCCAGACCAGAGCTCTGAGTGCCCCATCCAGACTCTCCTTGGACACCTCCAGGGATGGGGACACCACCACCTCCCTGGGCAGCCCCTTCCAATGCCTGACCACTGTCCCAGTGAAGAAATTCTTCCTGATGTCCAACGTGAACCTCTCCTGGCACAGCTTGAGGTTCTGTCCTCTCATCCTGTCCCTGTTTCCTGGCAGCAGAGCCTGACCCCCACTCCTGTCAGGAAATTGTGGAGACCCAGAAGGTCCCCACTGAGCCTCCTTTCTCCAGAATCCCACATCACCTGAACAGAGCCCCAGATCTCCAGCAGCTCTAGCAGCAGCTTAGAGACCCCCTGCACGTGTACACACCTCCACTAAGGTCTGGATCTCAGGCCTTCCTGCCTTTTCCAGCTCCCAAGCTCTTCCAGGCATCATGGCTATCCCAAGAAAACGCTATCAGTACCACAAATGTTACATATTCCCAGCTGGCTTTGTGCTATGTTGCTCATAGAGCTCAAGGGGAAGATTAAAAAAAGAGAAGCTTCCAGCAGCATTTTCCTCCTCTTGATAGAGAGGGATAATTAATAGGAAGTCTCACTAATGAATTAGTACGGGGAGGAGACCCGAAGTTCCTTTACTGGGTGAACTGGTTTAGTCAGGCTCAGAAAGCAATCGGAGAAAGCAACGGGCTTGAAGCTGTATAAAAGACAAGTTTTGAGCTGGGAAAGCAGAGTGGGAGGTGGAGGAAGAAAAAGCCACATCCTCCACACCTGCCTGACTCTTCCCATCATCCCTCAAAGCTCAGGGCTTAGAGGCCAGTAAATGAGAGAGGAAGGTCCTGGGTGCCGGGGTCAGATCCTGCCTGGATCAGTCGGTGTCTGGAAAGGCGTTTCACAAGAGGGCGCCCGGTGCCTGCGGCTGCTGGCAGCGCTCAGGCTGCCGCTGTCACTTTTGTCACTCGCAGGGGACGGCTGGGTTAGGGCACAGACAGGGCTGAGCGTTGCAAAGGGCAGGGCAGGGTGGGGATGGAGCCTCGTGGAAAACGAGGAGTGTGGAAACCTGGCTTTCAAGTGGCTGCTTTTAGCTTGCGTTCATGATCATGGAATTTTATGGAATTGCAGAATGTTGTAGGATCACAGAATTTTAAGGGGTTAGAAGGGATCTTAAAGCTCATCTAGTCCGACTCCCCTGCCAGGGGCAGGGACACCTTCACTAGACCAGGTTGCTCAAGGCCTTATCCAGCCTGGCTCTGAACACTCTCAGGGTTGGAGCATCCACAGCCTCCCTGGGTAACCTATTCCAGAGTCTCACCACCCTCACAGTAAAAAATTCTTCCTAATAGCTAACCTAAATTTCCCCTCATTCAAGCTGTACCCATTGCTCCTTTCCTGCCACTCCAGTTCTTATGAAGAGTCACGGCTTCCCTGTAGGACCCTTCAGGTACTGGAGGGGGCTGTGAGGTCTCCACAAAACCTTCTCTTCTCCAGGCTGAACAGTCCCAACCTTCTCAGCCTGTCCTGATGGACTCATGTCACTGGGGACACAGAGACCTTCCCAAAACCCCTCACCAAAACATGCAGGGAGCAGCAGATTATCAACACTGAGTTCACAGAATCATGGAATGATTTGGGTTGGGAGGGACCTTAAAGACCATCAAGTTTCACCCCCTGCCATGGGCAGGGACACCTTCCACTATCCCAGGTTGCTCCAAGCCCCATCCAGCCTGGCCTTGGACACATCCAGGGATCCAGGGGCAGCCACAGCTGCTCTGGCCAACTGTGCAATGGTCTCAGCACCCTCACAGGGAAGAGTTTCTTCCTAATATCCCATCTAAACCTGCTCTGTCAGTTTGAAACCATTCACCCTTGTCCTATCATCCTTGTAAATAATGTCTCTCCATCTTTCCTATAGGCTCCCTTTGGGAAAGCTGCAATTAGGTCACCCCAAGGCCTTCTCTTTCTCAGGCTGACCAATCCTGTTCCTGTCCCCCAGGTTCCTTGTGCATACCCCACCCTGACCCCACAGGCTTTGGGATGCCCTGACCTGCCCTACAATGGGGGCTTCACCTCACCCAATGGATCTGGGAGCACAGTATCCACAAAAAGTATCCAGAAAAGTCACCACGAAGTGAGGGGCTCACCCAGCAGTGACCAGGGACCCCTGTGGATAAGGGAAGATGGAGTGGTACTGTGCTGGAACTGGAAAGAGTTGCTATTCCTCCAAATATACCTGCAGTGATACTAAAGCAAAGACTGGCTTTTGCTAAACTGACACCACAAATCCCAAAATCACCCTGTGTCCTACAGCCCCTTCCACTGCCTGGCTTAGTGTCTGGAGAACTGCTCTGGGCAGTACAAGGTCTTGGAGTGTCCCAAGCATGAGAAAATCTGGCTTGTTTTGAAAGCCTGGACCTCGGCTGGGCAGATGGAGTTGAAACACACCCCTGGCATCCCCAGCTGGCCGAGATTTCTTTGCCTCCTCCTCACCCCACGTGTGTGATCCTGACTTACCAGCCTCCTCTGGGGTTTGAACAGGGGCCGGTTGATGCCGTTCATCTTGTGGTAGAGCCCGCAGGCGTTGCAGAGGTAGTGCCCCGTGCCGTCCCTCCTCCACAGCGGGGTGGACATGGCCCCACAGTTGACACATTCTCGCCCCTCGGAATAATCGTCAAAAAATTCTGCTGCCAGGATGGGAGAGAAGGGAAAAGACTCAGTTAATTAGCTGGCTGTACTTTTTATTGCTGCTCTGCTTCTCAGTTTAGCCCAGAAGGAACATTTCAAGAAATCACATGGAAGCCCCTACCCCGGGATTATTGGGAAGAGGGACTCCCTTCCCTGCCATGGCTGCAGGACTTCTGTGGCAGCAGGGATGTGCTGGGACACGGATACCAGGAGACAGAAATAGAAACCTTTCCCTTCTGCTCTGACGTTATCCAATATTTGAGATTGGCCATAGCCAGGGCAAGCAGATCGGGGCAGGCACAACCCTGGTTACAATCAAGGCAGATTCCTGAGACCACGGATAAACACAAACCCCACAGAGGAGAACTTCCCAGAGGTCAGGCAGCTGGATCTCAGCTGGGCAGGGAAAACCTTTCCATGTGCCCTGCTCCCCATGGGAATGCTCCTCACCCAGCCCCTCTGCTGGGGGGAATGGCTGCAGAGAGCCAAGGGGAGGTTGGTGTGCCTTCACCCCATTCTCTGCATGGAGCACATCTCCAGAGTTAAAGGAATCCACATGTACAACATGAAGGCTCCCTGCCCAATGGAAAGGGGTCGGAAATGGATGGTCCTTAAGGTCCCTTCCAACCCAAACCATTCCATGGGTTCAAACCCCAGCTCAGGCTGACAGCTAACAGGGATTGTTGGGAATTTATGTGTGTTAAGAGACTCAGCTTTTGATGGAAATCTGTATCGTGCTTGATGCCACACTCCAGGGCTTGCTACATTCACCCACTGCCTTCCTGGTGCATCCTGCACTGGGGCTCAGCTGCAGCTGGGTTGTGAGGCACACATGGGCATGGAGAGATAGGAAAAGGGGGAATGCATTTAAGCTGACAGAGGGCAGGGTTAGATCAGATGTTAGGAAGAAATGCTTCCCTGTGAGGGTGGGGAGTCCCTGGTACAGGGTGCCCAGAGAAGCTGTGGCTGTTCCATCCCTGAAAGTGTCCCAGGCCAGGTTGGAGCAACCTGGGAAGGTGGAAGGTGTCCCTGCCCATGGCAGGGGTGTGGAATGAGATGAACTCTAAGGTCCCTTCCAACCCAAACCATTCTGTCACTCTCTGAACTGCCCTGGGCTGGGCCAGTCCAGTCCCTCTGGCTGTGGCAGGACCAGGAGGTTCAGAGGTCAGCACAACACAGCTCGACTGCATCGTCCTTTGGAAAGACACAGCTCACACCCCGTTCCATACAAACCCTTCCAGAAACCAAGAACTTCACTGTATTTTTTGCTCGTCCACCTGCTTTTTACACAAAAACCTCAGCTTCCTGCTGGAAGACAATTGCTCCCCAAGGAGCAAACCAACAAAATTTGGCTCCTTGCTGAGCTGTGCCTCAATCCCATGTGGATTCTCTGGTGTCTAGCAAGGGTTATGTTCAGACGTGGCCTTATTTTCTCTTTTCCCCAGACTATTTTTGGAAAATCTGCAGGAAACTGCATAACTGTGAAGTGGCCAAAGGACAAAAAAATTAATGAAGTGGCGCCAGTTAACAGAGACAAATATCCACATGAGCCTCATTCTCCCTAGAAAATCTGGCTAAAAATGGCAGGAGATGACACCCTGTGCCCACGGGGAAATGGTAGAGAGCAGTAATTTATTGTACCCAAGCAGCTCTGGAGCCAGAAAAGCAGGAATCCAGCATCTTCCCAGCAGCTTAGGAAAAGCTCATTACCCTGGAGCAATTCTGGTGCTTTCAAAAAGGTGGGAATCCCTCCAGGCAATTTTTGTCCACGTGGATTCAGTGACACAACAAACCTCACTTTCCCCCTTAAAATGACAATTGAGTCACAGCCAATATCTAGATCAAATAAACTTCCTTAAAAAGAGAAGGGATTGGAACAGCTGGTCAGGAAAGAACTCGTTTCCTTGAAAAATCTCAAGAAAGGAAAACATTTCACTTTTTTTTTAATCATAGAAGTTGTTGAGGTTTTTGATTATAATTTTCCAAAGAAAAAGCCAAAGTATTTTTGCAGTAATTTTTTTTTCCTGTAAAAAATCTCTTCTTCTTAGAAAATAATTCAGTACAGAGTTGTGGACATAATTCAGGGAGAATTTAGCAGAGCAGAGGTAATCAAAAGGTAACAGTTAAAACTGAGTGACTTGAGTTGTGCTGTGACTAATTACAATATATGATCTTCCTTGGAGATTTTTCCACCAGGAGACCAAAACACAGAGGTTTTTAATCAAAGACAAAGGAGAAAATTCCTAACAGTCCCTCAGAAATATTAAAAATTGGGCTAGTTCTTGAATAAGAAGGTCCCTCAAAAACATCTCAAGTATGGATATATTTCTGGGTTTAGAAAAATGTAAGTCTCCTATCTTCTGGCAATCAAACGTTGAGTGTTATTTCCCAAGAGTGGGACACCCAGCTCCAGTGACACATTATTTTCAGTGTTGGTTTCTCATTGACATCCAAAAGACCAGTGCAAACCTGCCTTGAGACTTGCTCCCCCCTTTTCCATCTGCATTTGACTGATATTCTTCCCTATTTCTTTGGTGCCTTTGGGTTGGGTTTGGGGGTTTTTTCGCAGTTTCCGTGGGATTTGGACTGGAATGTCTCTCAAGGGACTTCCATAGAATCACAGAATGGTTTGGGTAGGAAGAGACCTTAAAGCCCATCTTATTCCAACCCCCTGCCATGGGGGCAGGGACACCTTAAACTATCCCAGGTTGCTCCAAGCCCCATCCAAACTTTCACTGGTTGAAGTTTCCAAAAGTCCCCTTCTGCTTCCGTGGCAGTAACATTTGTGAGACTTTCCCCTGTCAGCTGCAGGCAAAGGTGATCCTTGTGAACGTTCATAAACAGGAATCACTGGTGTTTGAGAGGGGAAGGGACAGACTTTGTTCCCAAGGGCCACCGAGGCTCCATGCAATGGGTGGCTCTCCCTAATCACAGCCCATATCAGATGGGTGTGTCCCCTCTGGGCACCACCCGGTGCTGAGTCAGATGACACCGGCAGAGTGCAACCTCCTTAAAAACATTCCTGCAGCCTTGACAGAGCAGGGAGGGCTCCTTGACCTAGGGAGATATCACCTGGAGGAGAGATACCCTCACCTGCTTCAAAGAATGCTTTGGGATGGCACAGAAGGTGTCTTGGGGACTACTGGATGTTGGCTTAGAGATGATGATATGGGTTTGGTGTGTGTCATTTATTGAACGAAGGGTGTTTGTGCCCTAAGGAAGTGGGAAACAAGGGATTGGATTTCTTTCTAGAATAAATTATACTTTTATAATTATTATTTTGTATATATATAATGAATAGATATATATATATAAAATTTCAGGGACTCTCTAAACTCCAGGATGAATTGCTGAGGGGAGCTTTCTGAGTTGTCCTTCTGGCCACACATCCCCCCTGCTCTGAAAAACCCCAAAGATCTACAAAATAATGAGAAAGTATCACCTGAAGACCTGCAGCCTGTGCAGTTTGATGTGGGTGGGTGTCTGGAACCCAGGAAACCAAAATGTTCCCAGGGCTCAGAGCCCACAGGACCCGGGATCCACCATCAGGCTGAGCTAAATTGGGCATGGAGGTCACTGGGCTTCAAGTGCACTAATTGTTTAATTTGTCACTGTTATTAATAACGGGGATTAAGGAGACTCCCCAGGAAAAAGCAGCAAAGTGTTTCCTTGGCTTCTGGCTCTAAATCCTGGCATTATGAGATCCCCTGACACTTATTCCTTGTACTTTGCAGCCGGGAAAGGAAACGTTTATTCAGGCAGCAAATGGCCCGAGCGGCTCCCGGAGGGCCCTGAACAATGAGGGGGGAAGGAAAGGCTCCCCCAGTCCCACTCAGGGCAATAATTTCCGTTCTGTGGCACAGGAGCCGCTGCCTGATAATGGAGATTTATGGGTCCATCCGGTGACCTCTGTAATGGCCTTTCTGCTGGAAAGATTTACTCCCTCTCCCGAAGCCAGGTACGGCCAGCACTGGGACAGGGTTGAGGAAAGGATTTGCTGATCAGGCTGAGAAGGACGTCAGCCCACGGCTGGGGGAGCCTCGTGTGTGCTGAGTGGCCTCATCTTCCTCTTTGAATGTTCAGCTTCCCCACGTGCCTTTGCCGTGCCCTTATCTTGGATCTTGGGATCATTCAGTCCTTTTTATGGGCTGGGTCCCTGGTGTTGACTAATCCTGATGGCCTTCTACTTAATTCTTCATAAAACCCTGTCTGTAGTCAATGAAGGAGCTTCTCACATGAAAGCAGATCATGAAATCTCACTGAATGACCAGTGGAGAGGATGGATTGTGTCCTATCCCTGTCCTGGTCATCAACTTGCTGTGTAAAATGTGATTTTTTTCCCTTCACATCTACTGTTTATGAGCACTGCAAGGTCCCCAGGGCAGGAAATGTCACTTGTGTGTTGCACAACAGCCACCTAATCTTGGGTGAGGCCTTGAGTACGCTCATGTCAGAAATACTTTCCACAATGGGATATCCAGTTCCCAGGGAGCCAGCAGTGACTCCTGAGTGGGACACAGGGGTCTGGTAGGGAAAAAAGAATTCTTGGATGTGGCCCTTCGTGACACTTGGTCGTTGGGAGGGGTCCTTCACAGCCACTGAGATCGACCTGTACAGGCAATGCTGTGGTCATCAAAAAAGCAGATTGGAGCTTGCCCTGCCAGCCCACACCTCCAGCACCCCTGGCTCACCAAAGGAGGAATTTTGCCTTCCTAAGTAGGAGAACCAGATACGCACTTGCAACTGAACCCAAGGCTTGAGCCTGGAGAGTGGCTTGAAGTGACTTCTTTCCAGCATCTCTACAAACCCCAACTCTGCCAGCCTGGCTCTACATCCATTCCTAAGTCCAGACCTTTGGGCTTTTCTTTAGCAACCATCCCTGGAAGTGGACCAGGCAAGGTTGGATGGGGCTTGGAGCAACCTGGGATAGTGGAAGGTGTCTCTGCCCAGGGGGTGGAACTGGATGAGCTTTAATGTCCCTTCCAACCCAAACCATTCTGGGATTCTGTGATTCAATCTGTTTGCACAGGAGAGATGATCTTGAATACATTAACCTGATGAGTCAGGACCCTAAGGAATGATAACTGAAAAAGGAGGGATTTTGAATCCTTCCGTTCAGAGCCAGCATCCAATTTATGAATTTCTCTTCCCAAACCATCCTGTGGAAGGGGACAAAGAGCCCTCCCTACCCTGGTTTGAGACAGAGCTTCCTACATGAGAAACAATGAGGTTGTCTTCTACTTCCCTCCAGCCCCCTCCTGCCTTCACCCTCTCTGGATGGAAAGAGACTTCCATTAATATAGCACTGGAGTTTTGTTTATAGCTGGAGAGATATTTGATATCAACAGTTCCCCCTGCAGAAGTGTCTTCTCAACCCAATGAAGCAACTCAGCAAAGGAGGAACTGTCCTTCAAACACAGCCAGGCCACTTACAGGCTCTAAACAGAGCCTGAGAGCAGTTTTCCCAGCAGAGAAGCAGTTTCCTAAAACAATCTGTTATGATAAGAGGTGAGAGCCACGATCCTGTGTATACACAAACCCCAAATGGACCCTCAGGGTCACTCGCAGCTGAGGCAAAGGACATGGACACCCTGGAATACCACCCAGGACACCCTCACCCTTCCTTCAAGGGACAGCCACAACAGCATGGCAGGGGAAACAGGATTTACCATTCCCAGCCGCTTTGTCCCAAATCCCAAAATTGTTCCCATTAAAAAGTGGCAGTCTGGAAATCCTTCCTACTCTTCAAGCCTTTTGGGGTCTTTAAACCAGCATTTTGCAGCAGCTAGAGGAGCTGAAAGTCACATCTATTTCTTTGGAATGGGTTGAGGTGTTTCTATGAATTGCTTGATTCCAGAAGCTGAAGTTTCAAGGGGAAAAACCCACCAAAAGGTTTCTGGTCAGATCATAGCCCAGTTAAAAGTGCTGGTTGGTCCAGGATTGTGTCAGAGAAGGAAAACAAAAAGAGGAGAGACATAAGAGGAATGGGCAGGGAGAGACTGCAAATTTTAAAAGCCCAAATTTATGCGTGGAGGGGCTCTGTAGCCAAAGGAAAGCTGTCAATGAGCCTTTCCATTGTCCATGGGGACATCACCAGCTTGGCACACAGGCTGGGATCAGAAAGTGAGGATGGAGCTAAGGGAGCCAAGGGTGTTTCTGTAAAAACAGGTTTTCCTCATTGGCTTTTCCTCCTCTCCTCCCTCTTCTCTTCCTGTTTCCTCTCAGACAGAATTTGGGGAAAATTCACTCAGGGTTTTAGAGATTAATGGGATCTAAACAGAGGGAGAGCGGGACAGTCTGAGCAGTGCCCATCACTGGACTGGGTGCTGTGGGAAGGTGGCTCCCTGCTCTCCCCTGGTCTGGATTAACAGAAGGCATCACCCATGTGATTGAGGATCTGCAGGAAGTGGGGAACCAGGTAAATTCCCCACACTTAGCCAGAAACACGGTTTCAAGCAAAAAGCATCATTGTGCAGCCTCACAGAAATGGCTTGATGCCATCCCAGAAAGCTTTGGGGTTTATCTGACACATCTATGGTGGAGAAAATGGCTGTGTACCCAGTGAGCTGCCTGGGCCAAACAGTTTTCCCTCTGAAAACATAAAGGCCCTACTTATTGCTGAGGAAACATTCACCCTACGGTCTAGCTTTCCAGAAGGCAAAGAAATCTGCTTTTTCCCCGGCTTCGCGAAAACACCACGGCGAGACATTTCCCGTGCAACCCTTCCCAGGCCAAATGTTTCATGTCAAGGCAAAGGGAACATTGTGTCCCTCCCCTGCAGCACTCCCTGCTCTGCCTGCAGCAAGCCAAGGTCTGTGGCACACACCATTGCCAGCAGCCAGGAATACTCCTTTCCTTCATGGATATGTTTTCTGCACTTTGAAGGACGGTGGAGGTGGAAGCAGCCAAAGAACCAGCTGAGATCATGTGCAGGAGGGCCACGATGGGAAGGTTGGGCAAATTCTGGGCCTGGCTTGGAATACAGTTTTTGCTCTGCAATAGCCTTGAGCAAGGCTTTTCATCTCGTGGTGACACTGTCCTTTCCCCATGACAAGGAGTGACACTGGCGGAGGGCAAGAGGACAACTTTCAAAAGCCACAGCTGGAGACAAGAAGTGGATGGAAGAAGGATGGGTGGAAACAAGCTGAATTCCTCTAAATCAGATCTAAACAGTATTTTGGGAAGGGGCAGGAGCTGGGGGAATGGCTAACCTGGTTGCTTGGAAAAGCACCGACAGCTCTCCAGCACACCAAACCACCAGAGCCCAAACCATCCAGCCCCATGGTTGTCCCAGAGCTTAGTGGGGAGAGAGTCCACACACACACTGAAGGACCATGTCCCACATCTCAAAGGTGCACAGCCTCATCTGAAGGAGACAGGAATGCAGACATCCCTGAGGGTCTTTTGGTGGGAGCCTCCTGGCCACCACTTTGAGAACGACCTGGTGTCCAACAGCAGCTTCTGCTGACTGTCAAGTTGTGCCTGAGTGAACTCCCACCCACCAAGGTGACCTCCCTTTCCTTACTCCTCCTTGCAGTTCTTACACTTGTAAATATCTGGGGCTCCTCTGATAAACAGGAGATTCCTCCGCTTATCGACTGTCCAAATATTTTTTAACAAATCTCACATTAGCATGGAGAGCCCAGGGAATGGGCAAGAAGGGGTCAGCCAAGCAGACCCACAGCCTGGGGTCTGCTTGGCAGGAGGCACCTGGAAATGGTCTTTCTCTCTTTTGACAAAGGAAAAAGAGCCACAGCCTTGCCCTGCTTGAAATCTGGCCCATCTCCAACTGGATGTGCCCATCGAGAGACTCTCCTTTGATGGCCTCAGGGAAAGGACAGTGAGGAAGAAAGGAAGAGGATCAGAAAAGCTTGGGATTTACAGTGCCACAATCCCTGTTGGACAGCTGTTTATGAGTTGGGAACAGGTAATGGATCATGTGCAGCCATTCCTGGTGTCCCCGCAGGGGACCACAAGCAGGTGTGCTGTGGAATCCTGCCAAGCTGCTGCTCCATGGCTGAGCCATGGGAATTGGCCTTATGGCTGTGGGGTAACTACTGAACCAGGGCCAGTTACTGGGTAGGTGGTGAACCCTGACCCTAAGCCCAGCCAGCAGAGTTCAAATGTTCTGAGACCCCAATCATATCCAAAGTTCTTCCCAGGAGCTGCACCAGGAGGTGCTGGGCTCAGGCTGAGATGGTTTGTGCTTGGGCCGTGCCAGGGGCTAACAGTTATCATAGAATCACAGAGTATCCTGAGCTGGAAGGGATCCACAAGGATCACTGAGGCCAGCTCCTGCCTCTGCACAGGACATCCCCAAGATGATTCTTCACCAGTGGTTGAAGATTATGGTCTGTTTGGTTTTCATTAGGAGATAGGGGAATGTCCATCCTTGGGCATTCCAAAGCCTCATCCACACGCCCTCAGCCACTGCTGAGGTGGTTGTCCTGATAGGGATCTTAAAATGTGCATTTTTACAATCCTACAACTCCAGAAACTCAAAATTTGGGGTGGTTCGTTTTGTTTGGTTTTTTTTTCCAGATCAGAAGGACTGACATTTATCCAAAGCAAACGGGCAAAATCTTTCTTGTAAGAATACCAGCAATTGTATTATTGTTATTATGTTTATGTGTGTGTGGTATACATATATATAAACATATATATTTTTATACATACACATAGCATGCCCTAGAATCACAGAATGGTTGGGGTTGGAAAGGATCTTAAACATCATTTAGATCTGGACCCTCTTCCGTAGGAAGGGATGCCTGGGATGTCCTTGAGAATGCCATTGTAGCAAGTTAGGATTCATCTCCAATCAATTCTTTCTGGTTTTGCTGTTAAAATTATTATTATTCTCTGACCGTATAGAACTTGGCTATATAGAATGGCGTGTGCTTATATATATGTGTGCACAAATGCACACATATATATTTTTTAAAAACTTCATATGTGTAAAACATATATGTTTTATTAAAACCCCTCAATTTATAAATATAAAACGTGTAGGAATATATGGAATATGTAGGGCTGCTCTACAAGTCCAATCCCTCCCTGAGCATGACAGCACTGACCAATACTGACATATCCAAACCTCTGTCCCAGTTCTATTCTAATTTTTCTGATTTAGACACAGGCTCTGCCTCCAATTCGAGGCTGTTCCACTGATAATTCCCATTCAGAGGAGCTGCACCAGCACAAGCCAGGCCAGATCCCGGCCTCCCAGCGGGACTCCAGCCAGGGACAAACAAAAAGGTGTTTACTACGGCTCATCACGTTAGAGGGGACAGTGAGTTTGTCTAACCCCTGGCCCTTCTCTTTTCCTCTTTTATTAGTTATTCTGGACGTTAAGTCAACTCAGCCCCCGAGCGGGGCGGGAGGAGGGGATCATAAAGCATCTGCAAAGGTCACTTCACAGCCCAGGCCAATAAAACGGCAGGTACCGAACTTATCAGGGCCGCATATAACTTGCAGTTTTTCTAACTCAATTGATTGGACTTTTTATCTAAAATAACAGGCATTATAAGATAGGCGAAAGTCGAGATAAGGAGGAAAATTGAGTAGGCCTCGAATCAAGATCAGCCTGGGGACAGGTTCAAACTCCCACACCTGCCCCAGAGGAATCAATGAAAGTTTCTTGGCGCCGTCCGCTCGTTTTGAAACGCTGCTGAAGTTGGGTGAACTTTGAGACCGCGGCGTTTATTCTGTGATTATAATTAACCTGCTCACCCGTTGTTATTGATTTGTGTGGAGGGAGGTGGCACAGCCTGACTGGGATGTGGGTTTGGGTGGAGAAGTGCTTGGGCAGAGCAGGCAAGAGTGAGACCCTTCCCTGGCTCAAGGCAAAGGGAAGGGGATGCGAGGGGGATTTCACCCTCCTCCTTGTGGTCCTACTTATTTTGGGAAGTGAGAAGACCCTCAAGCCCCCATCTTCATGTCCTGAGGGGCGGGATAAATTACAGCATCACTCAGCTGTCCCAGGGAAGTAACGAAGGACTGAAACATGGGAAAAGTCATGCCCAGGATCCAGAGCATCATCCCAGCCCAGGGGAATGTGAGGAAGAGACATCCCCCTCCCCAGCCAGCCGCCCCGCTCATGCCCCACACCACCCAGGCATGTCCCAACCCAGAGCCCTTCCCAGCAGCCAGCCCCCCAGGCAGGCAGCCCCTGGGGCCAGCACTCCCTTCCCAAAATAATCTCAGACATCTGGGACCACACGTCATTCGGAGGAGTCCTGATGTCTGGGGCTCAGGGCCTCACTGACTTTTTTTTACAGCTCCAGCACTGCGAGCCCTGGATGTTGAATAATGGTGGCTTCCTGGCTTGCAAATCCAAGAGTCTGGCTTGGAAACTCATAGGAGTTTAAATAATAAATGTTAGGGCGTTTTTTTGCCTTGTGTAGGATTTCAGCATGAAGGAATCAGGGTTTTCCAGCCTCTGTCTTGTCCAGGAAAACTGTTCTTTCCCTTTCTGAAAGAGCAGAGCCTGACATATGATAACAGAATTCCGGAAGCTGGAGCTTGAAGGAAAATTGAGGTGCACCAAAGCACGAGGGCTGGCAACAGCCAGAGGTGGGTCACTGGGAATCCAGCAAGAGGGAGATGTCTCCTGAACTGTCTGGAGGTGTTTGCAGAGCCCTCGAGGTCAGAGGACAACCAGGAATTTGCTTAAATATTACGGACATAGGGAGTTCCATGTGGAAAAACCAGGAAGAATTGGCAAAATCTTGCTTGGAGGGACTCCTTCTCCCTCCCTGCTTCATCTCTGCCACCAAATTTGGGTTTTAAACTTTTAGGAGAGTCTGATGGCAGTGGGAGCCCAGCCCCATCCCAGCTCCCTGTAAATCCATGGTGCTGGAAGCATCGTCCGGCGGAAAAGGGCTGAGCTCTGGGAAGGAGAGCAGGCGCAGGGAGCGGCGTCCCACCACGGGACCTCTCCTGAAATGCTCCCCCGGCAGACACCAACTTAATTCCCAGGGATTAGGAGGAAGCATTTCCAGGCAGCGTTTTTGTTATCCCAGATTCAGAAGCAATCCAGTACCAGTCCCTGGTGGAGACGGGAGATCATCCCTGCGGGATCCCTCATCCGGCTGCCCTCACCCCACCTCTGCTGGAAAAATTATTCATTTTTGGCTTTCCAGGAGTTATTTCTTTTTCTGTTTCACAGACATAATTTCTGAGTCTCTCCCAAGGCTGGTGTGAGTGATTCGAGCCCGGCTGGCTCCGATAAGGGTCTCACAAGCTTTAGGGGTGACTAAAGGTAATTAAAAAAACATCATGAATTCTTTCATGCTGCAGCATATAAAAAAGTGGCCGCTTCTCAGGAAAAAAAGGAAACTCTCACTGGATTTTGGGGTTTCACCTCCCTGAAAACACATGTAAATTCCCGTGTAATTTGCAGTGGGCTGAGTTTCTTCCCTATGGAATCTATTTGCATGGGCCTGATCCTGCACCAGCTCCCAGTGAGCCTCCCTGTGCTTTAAATCAGGGATGGCTTCAGCTCTGAGCAAGGAATGTGGGTATTTTTGAGGTTGTTTTTTTCTTTGTCACAGTCCATACAGAATCTGTTTTTTAGGGGATGGCTGATCCTAAAAACCTGAGCAGGTTTGGCCTTAGAAAGACAGAGAAAGCAAAAAGACATTGGAAATACCCAACTTGCTCCCCGCGAGCAAAGACTTCATTCTACGATTAGGTATCCACTTCATTAAGCAAAAAACCCCTCTGTGCCAGCAAATTATTGAGAAAAAAATTAATCACTGGGCACTTCTTGGAAAAGAAAAAATTATTTTCACTTGCAGCTGATGCTGCCCCAGATTTGGCGTTAAAATCCAGGTCTTGCCAAAACCCCAAAGCTGAAACATTTCAGTGCTGATGGCGGGGTCAGATCTGCGTCCAACTTGGAAAATCTCTGCCTGGTTCCTCTTTTGGAGCAGACCCAGCACCCGCCAGTTCTTTTTTTGGGGGATGAGAAAATCCAGCCTGAGCTTATCGTATTGAAAAAGAAATCGCCGCCGAGCTCTGCGAGCGTTTAAAAAGGTGCAAGAGTGCAGGGAATGCTGCAAACTCAACATACCCTGCAGCAAGGAGCTCCTGGAAAAAAGGAAAAAAATAAAAAAAAACAAAGAAAATGGAAAAAACCCCAGCATTTTTGGAGTAGGTTTGAAAACACAGGCGTTTTCAAAAGAGCCTTTAATGCCGCTCGTGCCAACGGTGCTGGAATTATTTTTGAGGGCTGTCACGCAAGTGCAAGCGCCCGTGTGTGAAAAGACCTCAGTGCTCAGGCCTGGCAGATAATTGGGTTTAATTTGTCATTATAGATGTATTTACAGCTTGGGCCGGTCACAGTGACCGATGATGTGGGGAGGACTTGGAAAGGCAGGAGAGGTTTTCATATTTTGCCATAATGTGGGATGTGATTGTAGGTTGCTGCAAGAATTCTGTCCCACGAAGGAGCAAGACCAGTTTTTCTTAAAATTTTAAAAAAAAACCAACTCAATCCGACATTATAATGAAATTTGCTTCTATAATTTGGGTTAATTTAGGAGGTCAGAGCAAATTCTCACCTATTTCCCTGGTTATTTAAGCAGTGTTTCACCCTCACACACCAAAGGCGAATTTACACCTTCCCGCCAGACGGCACCGCGGATTCCGACCCGCCGGCAAGGTGAATATTTGGCATTTCCAGATATTCCCATCTCCCTTTTTGCAATCCTGCAGCCCTAATTACGCACATTCCCCCACTCCAAAGCAACTCAGACCTGTAACAACCCAACCTGGCCATTACAACCAAAGGGTTTTGGCAGCTTAATGGTGTCTCTTGGGATCCCACGTCCCCGAAACATGCGGCCAGCGCAGGAAAAATCTGCATTTCTGCCTTTCCCTCCCAGCATCAGCAAAACTTTCAATCCTAAGCCTATGGACTTAGCTCTTGAGGTAGGTTCCCACCTGGTTTTGCAGCCAGCAATGAGCCCCAAAGGGGAAGCAGACACTTTGTTTTTTATAGCTGGGTTGCAAAAGCCTTGAAGGACCCAAGTTTTCGACTGCCCTGTGAATCCCCAGGAGCGTCACCGAGCACGGGGAGATCCCTGAAAATCCCATTTCTGCACCTCCTTTTCAATAAGGAAATTGCAGGGAGGGAAGGACACACCAGACTGGCGTGCAGATTTGGGAATAAAGCCTCTCAAAGTTGATATATTTGCATTCCTTTTTTTCCCCAATGCTTGCAAAGCTCCACAGGGCTCAAGGAGCAAAAATTTCAGCCCAGAGCCCTGCGCCAATGAGAAACAAAACTCCTGAAGGTTTTGGTACAACACAATCGATTTTTTAATTGAATTTTCCTTTAAATTCCACCTTTATTTTAATAGTCACTGCAAATATCCTCCCCTAGAAACAACAGGCTGCCAACCTTCGGGCACATAAAATGCCACTTTTTCACCCAGCTTGGAATTTTATTTGCTGTTCATGCTTTTTTTTTCCATACATCCTTAAATTTTCAGCGTGAAATGGTTTGCCCATTCAAAATACGCCTCTTCATTTCGGAGAAACAGTTTTGGGGAGCCCCTTTCTGCCAGCCAAGCCAAGGTTTTCCCACCATCAAAAGAGCACAGAGGTGTCAGGAATGGGCCCGGTTTCCTTTGGAATACTCTGCCTGATAAACCCTCATCTGTTTCCAAGACTTTTGCCTCTTTCCCTTAAAATTTCTGGCAAAAAATACGTAGAGGGCAATATATAAGCTGTCTCTTAAAAAAAAATATTGCTGTTATTGTTGCAGGGGTAAAGAAATGCACATGGAGGGGTGAAAAATAATTAATCCTGGTTTAATAAAGTCTTAGATTAAGCACCACCATCCACTGCCTTAAATTTTACTGCTCTACACAAATTTGTGAACATTTATATTATATACTACCCCACAGCTGTTCTATGCAACATAGGTTGTGCTTGGTAATACAGTGCAATTTTTAAGTAAGGAATTGAATTATTAATAGGGGTGACAGAGTGCCCATGATGGTGTTGTTTTTATTATTATCATTGATTTATTTGCAATTTAAATTCTACTGCTTGGGGTCTTGGAAGGGGGAATAAACGCTTGTGTGTTCAAGCTTGATCTTGCTCAGAGATTAGAAACCTTGATTCTGCTGGTTTCATCCCAAATCCCAGACCAACGGGTGACAATTAAATTAGGAGGGAGAGCAGAAGGTGGATTCAAACCCGGAGGGGGGAACAAAGCCCTGGGCGAACCTTCCCCGCCGGCGGGGCTGAGGTGAGAAATGCGGCCGCTTGCGAAACGAGGGATGGAGAAAAATGCAGACAGGTCCGACAGCCCCATCCCGATGTCCTACAGCCCCATCCCAGTGTCCTGCAGCCCCTTCCCGATGTCCAACAGTCCCTTCCCGCTGTCCCACAGCCTTTTCTGCCGTCCTACACTCACATCCCACTGTCCTATGGCCCCATCCCTCCGTTCTAAGGTCCCATCCCTCCAGGATCAGGGACAGGACGATGCTGGGCCCCCCTCATGGCCTGCCACCCCAGAGGGAGCAGCCACCTTGTCCTTTGGTGCGTGGGGAAGGTCAGGGGCTGCTTGAAGGGCAGAGGGTTGTAACAAATGCCAATGAATCACTGGAAATGTCAGCCCCGGGATGCGACAGGGCAGAACTCTTAGCATCCCTGTGGGAAAGCTTAAGATCTGGTTCCCAATCTCTCCCCCACCAGCAGCAGAAAGGACATTTTCCAACCCAGTGTCTGCTCCAGGCTTTGATCTTCCCAGATGCTGGTGCTGTGTTCCAACAGTGTCTGTTTGAGGAGCCCTGACTTCGATTTAGCCAAAAAAAAAAAAAAAAACAACAACAAAAAAAAACCCAACCAACCAACCAAACAAAAAAACCCAAACAAAACAAAAAAAAAACCAAACCAAAAACCAAACCAAAAAAAAATTAAAAAAAAGCACCTACCAGGAATGCCCACAGCCCCGATTTATCCCCAGCCACAGCAACCTCCGCGATGCCACAGCGAAAGTAAAATCCCCGCTGTGAGCAAAATAAAAGGGAACGGGGATGGCAATTTGGGATCTGAGCGTCCTTCCCCAGCCTGGAAAGGTCCAGGAGACAGCGAGGAGCTGTGGGATGGATGCGCTCGGACCCCCGTGCCGCCCTCCATCCCCGCTCCCCTCTGCCTGCGGAAGGGGCAAGAGCCAAACCGCCCATCCAGGGTGATTTTGGGAACGATTTCTAGAGATTTTTGGTGCTGGCGGGGAAGTCTTTTGAGAGGGGATTCTGCAGCTGATCCTTTTCATGCCTCATTAAGTCGGGAATTCACAGTAACCCCATCCCAGGCAACGCCTGGGGCAAGTTCACTGCCTCGACCACACGGTCTGATCCTGTTCTTCAGGGTAATTAAATCAGTCACCAAACTTACCCTGAAAAGCCCAAATTTGGCATTTTGAACTCACACCAGGGGAAGTTTTTCAAACGGGCCCCTGTGTTTTGTCCATCTTTCCCAGTGCTTTATACCACGGTTTAACCCAAGCCAAAATCCCTCCATTTAGGGAAAAAAACAAGAAGATTTGTATTTCTTTTAGTGTTATTTTCTTCAAATACATTTTCACTTATCTTCTTTTTCCCGTGTGTTGCTTTATTGTTACTGGGGTATATTTATATAAAACGGGGAAAAAAGTCATGCCCAGTTGCATAGACTGTGAATTTGTGTCTGCATATTCAGCTATACCTGCCTATACTTGATCTTTATTTTTTAAAAATGATAATAATTAAATTTTTAATGACCCCAGGGGTGCTAAGCATTTAGCACTACCCGAAGGTGGTGGTTATTTCTCTGGGAAAAGAAAATGAGAGCGCTGCAAATACCACTCGATTTAAAAGGATTGCGTTTCCACCTTGAGATTCCTCTCTGCGCAAATAAAATTACTTTTAGCCCTAAGAAAAGGCAAAGAAGGACTCAACTCCGCCGTGCCAGGGATTTCTCGGGTGCTGACCAGGCTCGGATGTGGGATGACAACGGGTCTGTGATGGGAGCAATCCACAACGGTGTCCCCCCCACCACGTCTTTCAGTGCCTTCAGGTTTTCGGAGTTTTTTACCTTTAAAATCATTAAAATAAAACCGTTTCCCAGCTCAGAACCCCTCAGCCAGCCTCTACATGCTTCGCTGAGCCCCCTCGATGCCCAAAGCATCGCTCGCCTTCAAGGAGGGACCCGGCAGCGGCCGCGTCCCGGCTCAGGGAGAAATGGAAACGGGACAGGTCTGGACCTTAAACTATTCCCCAGAGGAACTGCCTTCCAAAAATCCGTTTTAAACTCACCAGCTCTCAGGCAGTGCGTTTTATTTATTTATTTATTTATTTATTTTAGCCAAAACCCAAGCACTTTCGTTTTAAAATCCGAGTGCTTTTCCGTATCCAAGGCAGAGGCGTAATTAGCCCCATGCTAATGAATCCCGCGGTTTCGGCCGCGCTGCCGAGAATCCGGCACCCGAGTCAGGACCTGGCCGTGAAGAGGAGTCCGGGCTCCTTCCTCCTTCATTAAAACCCATTTTCTGGACTGGCTCAACTCATCTCTTCTTCACAGTGCTATTTAAAACCGTATTTTTTGCCATCAAAATGCGGAGCTGTAGCACAAACCACCAGGCTCAAAACCCCCAAATCCTCACGCTCAGCCCCTGGCACTTTAAAAGCTGATGGGTGTTTCTGCAATTCTTCATTTGCATTATTTTGGGTTTAGGTTATTTTTATTATTAAGAGCCATTCTGAAACCACCGCAAAAAGGTGATGATTTATTTTTTCCCAAGGAAGAGATGGCACCATGGTAAAATATAAATATTCGTTTGTGCTTACTGATATTCAGTTAATCGTTTAATTCATCCTGATTTTTTCCTCTATGATCTGCCTTCTCGTGGCTTTCCAAAAAACATTGTCTGATTGGCTAAAACTTTATCCTTAATCTGTTCTTCGTTTTGAGAAATTTTATAGCACCTAAAGAAAAGCACAAGATGTTGGCAAGGCCAAGCCTTCACTGACGCTCAACTTTCCTTCTTTTAACATCTTAAAATAATACTAAACACTACACAAATCCTGCTCGACATGATGGAAAAATCAGCCTTCAAAATTCGGGTCAGAGAATACAATTGTAAAATAGATCTGCAGACAAATTTGAGGTGTTTTCTTTGTTAACACCGACGCCAAAGCCGACAGAAATACCTTCACGGAGAGGAGGCGGGAAGGAAAAAAGGGTTTATGAAACCACGATGCAACGATGTGCCTGCATTTCTCTCCCCTTTTATCCCTCTTCCACCCCACGAAATTTAAAAGCAGTATTTTAAGCCATTTGGACCAATTCTTTGTTGTAGGAACCAGAGGAATTTAATGAAATGAAAGCCTCCGAGACTGGACTCAGCACAAGAGATCAGGGTGAGGTTTTTTGGGGTAAGGAGACTCTGAAATACCAGGGTTGTGTTGTTCAGATGTGCCCGCGTTCCCCAAAAAGCACCATTATAAATGTGGATGCATTTCTTTTCATCCTTCTCCATCATCTCTCCCACCCTAGCTCTAAATTTCTCTTTGCTCTCCCTTTTTGTAGCCCAATTGACCTTTCCAGAAAAATTTTAAAAGACCAGAATGTGAAACAGCCCAAAGGGACGATTTTGAATTCATGGATCCAACTTTGACTTCTTAAGCTCCCAGTTTTACACCTAAAGCCAGCTCAGGAAGGGGCTGCCTGCGTGTCCATGGAGCATCGTGGTCCTGCACCCCCCAGTCATCCCCATCAGAGCCCCTAAATCCCCTCCGAGCTATTTGAGGAGCCAGCAGGCCCTCGCTCCGGGGCTCTGCTCATCATTCCTTGCCGCTCCGGGCCTGCCCTAAACTTCATTTACTTTTTGGAAACTGTGGCCTTTGAGGGTATTTTGGAACGGTGATTTTGCAGAATAAGGAAGAATAAGGACCCCAGTGTTTTCCAGCCAGAGAGGCCACTCAGACAGCGCCAACCCCAATACTCCAAATTCCTCCCTCCTGCCCTTTGCGCCTACGCACAGAGGGGTGCGTGCCCCAAAGTCTGGGGGGTAACGGGGTGAAACCTCCCCTCCCATCTCCCAGCCCTGTGCTCACCGATGTTGGCGTGGCGGGCGGCCGCGGGCGTCCCTCGGCTCTGCAGGTTGTGCAGCATGGGGCTGTCGAAGGGCGAGGAAGTCCAGGTCGTGGCCATTTCGGGGCTCATGTAGGCCGGGTAGGGGCTGGAATAGGAGCTGCCGAAGCCCCTGCTGTACTGCTCCCTCCCGTTAGCAGAAAGGTTCAAGGAGCTGCTGTAAGCTGCCGCCGCTTCCCGGGAAGAGGTGACCGGGATGGGGGTGCTGGTGGAGAAGGAGAACCGAGGTGACACGGGAGGGTGAGAAGATCCAGGGTTGTAAGCGGCGCTTTCGGCTCCGGGCTGAGTCCAGATGGAGTGGCTGGAGACGGGGCTGCCTTGCTGGGAAGAGCCGGTGCTCTGCAGGTAGGGCAGGCTGGGGAGCATGGAGGTGACCCTCGTGGTGGGCACATAGACCGGGGACGCTGCGGCCGCGCTGTGCATGAAGCCACCTGCCCCCTCGTACGCCGGAGGGCCGGGGTTGGCTGCCATGGCTAAGCTCTGGTACATCTCGTGCGGGGCCTCCCCAAAGCCCAGCCGGCTCCCCGGCCGCGATCCAGAGCGATGGGGAGCGCGTGGAAAACCCTCGGCTCCACTTTTCCCCGGAGCGGTCTCGCGTGGGCGCAGCCTTCCAGCCAAAACCAAAACACCACCAGCGATGCGATTTTCCTCCGACCCTCCCTCTTCCCCACCGCCCACCTTCCCCACCTTCAGCAGGTCCCGCCGCCTCTTCCAGACCCCAAGCAAGAAGTCCAGGTCCCTTCGGAGGGGAAATTTAGCTCCCGCCTGGATTTAGCTGCTCCCACCGGGCTCCATCCATCACCTCNCCAACACCCCCCAGGGGAGCAGGGGGAGATGCTGCCGGGATGCGGGATGCGGCGGCGGCCGGGCCGGGACCCCCCCGGGCGGGGAGATAAGGAGGTTAGAGAAGGGGGGGAGGTGAAAGGAGGGGCGACACAGCCGGGAAGGTGAGAGACAGCGATGCTCTCTCCTCTGGCCCGGAGCAAAAACCTTTGTCCCGCAGGTACGATCGGTGCTTTAAGTTGTTAATGGCCCCCGGGGCCGGCGTTTGATGTGGGCGGCGGGAGGCGGCTGAGGAGGGCTGGGGTGGGGGCGAGTTAAATTAGGGAAAAGTAGAGGGGAAGAAGGGAAAGGAGGAAGGTTGGCTTGATCCTCTCACCCCGCGCCTGCCCCACGCGTGTCCGCACCCCATAAAGCCCGGCCACGCGTGGCCGAGGGGGTTTAAAAGACAGGAGGGGGTCATTGCCCACTGCAGCCCGATTAGTGCTGCCCAAAGTGGGGAGCAGACCCCAAGCAGCGCCCACAAAACCCCCGCTCCCAGGTGTTTTTTATCCCTCACCCCCGTTTTTCCCGTGTGGGGAACTGGGAGAAGCTGGAAGCACAAGGGGGTGACCCATTGGGGCCTGGGAGTGCCGTAGGTCTGGATGTGGAGGAACGTCCCAGAGTCATGGGCCAGGGTGGGGGAAAGGGGTGCTTTTACCTCATGTTGGATTGGTTTCGAATTTGGGGAAATTTGGGGAAATTTGGAGTGGATTTGGGCCTTGGGATCCCATCGGAGCCTTGCAATGGCAAAACCCCAAAACCCACTTCTGGAAAGGGGTCGGGGTGAAACCCCTTTCCCAAGGAGGGTCCGGGAAGGGGGTAAGATGATTTGAGGTGCTGTTTTCTCTGCATGTCGTGGAGGCAGCCTCTTGGACAGGGCTTGGAACAACCTGGTCTGGTGGAAGGTGTCCCTGCCCACGGCAGCGGGGTCGGAACTGAACGGGCCTTTAAGTCTTTTCTAACCCAAACCATTCTGGAATTGTAGGATTCCATGAGAACCACCTCACAGCGGGAGAAGGGCTGGATGGGGCGCGGGGTGGGGAGTTATGGCCGGAGAGATAACTCTTGGGACTGCTTTAGGTTTAACCAACAGATTCCCCCGGCTGAACCCCTCCGCTGGGCTGAATTTAGCAGCAGAAGAGATAACCAGCAGATAAGGACTGATACCCTGGGAGGACAGCGGGAGACGGGTAGGCGGCCGAGGAAAGGGAGAGAAGCCGGAGGCAGCGTTGGGAAGGGGTAAGGATGGAAGCGAGCCGGGAAGAAGGGGCTTTAAGGGAGGTCTGTGTGCCCCCGACCCCGAGGGAATGGTTGGTGTGTAACCGGCCCAGGACGGAGCGTTTCCACAGGATTCCCTAAAGAGGAGCAGGATTCACAGGAGGGGAACAAGAAGCGCGTTCCCTTCTTGCCCTACAAATAGTAGTGGTGATAATAAAAAAATCAACCAAGGAAAAAAAAAAAAAAAAGTAAGCAAAATGTAGCCACTTTTCAAGCCCGAGGAGACAATAGGAGGAAGCTTTCGGGGAGGCCTCTAGGAAGGGGCTCTCTGGGGTCCCGGCGTGACAGCGAGGAAGAGGAGCGAGGGGACAGAGAAGCGCTACCCACCTTCAGTGCTGGGGGGGCACCGGGGTGGAGGGGGCGAGGCCGTGAGGCAGGAACGGGGGGCGCTCCCCCCTCGCTGTGGGGAAGGCAGAGGGCTCAGAGATGCCCGGCTCCTGCTTCCTTTGGGGGGATTAGGGGCAGCGCTGCCCCCCTCCTGGCTCCCCAGTATGGCCAGGCTGCCCAGTCCCACTCGCTGACTGGTTTTCCCACGTCACGTGGAAGTGGGCGGCGATGGGAGGGAAGGGGGGGTGAAGGGGGTGGCCGGTATCTGTTGCACCATCAGCCGGGCGCCAGGTTTCATGGCTGTGGAGAAGAGGGGGGGAAAGAAAAAGGAAAAAAAGAGTAAAATAAAATAATAAAATCAAACCAGCCCCACGGGCATGGCCCCACCAGCTGGGCAGCCTCGCGTCCCTGCGCACCCCGGGGATGCCCGTCCTTGGGTCCCAGAAAAAATCAGGGGGATTTTCTTAGGGGTACAGACACTCCCCAGTTCCCCAATCCCGTTGGAGTCGACCCCTTTCGCTGGCGGTATTGCACAGGAGAGATTTTTCCGTGCTTTTGCCCCAAATCGTGATCCCGAATTATAGAGTGAGGAGGTGGCAGCTGGTCTCCTCGCTATCGCAGCCAGTTTGGGGGTGCTCCCCCAAACTGGACACCCATTTCCTGTCCCTCCATGCTCTGATGTGTTTAAAGGTTAATGATGAAGTGCAGCGGGGGTGCTGCCTCCCTCTGCAATTTGGGGTCTCAATCCCAGGCCAGCCCCCCATCCACAGCCCCCCCTCTCCCAGGGTCACATTTCATCCTGGATCTCTCCAGATATCGAGGGGGGGGGGGTGTCCCACTGGCCTGTTTCTCGGGAATAACTCTCACACCATTAATATTTCCCACACTTTGGAGTTTCCCGTGGAAATTTGGGGTTCCTACCCTAAGTTTGTGGAGGGGGAGAGGGCGGGGGGGGGGGGGGGGGGNGGGGGGGGGGGGGGGGGGGGGCGGATAGGTCAGAGGATTTTGGTGTTTGGAAATAAAAATATTGAATTAAAAATTCAAATCTCCGTATGAAACAGACGGGGTGAGCAGGAAGAGGGGATGGGGGAAGCGATTTATTGAAGGGGGATGGAAAGTGAGGAGAGCACTTGGGGTTGGCAATGAGTCTCCGGGGTTGTGGGATCCCCTCATCCTCTGCCCTCACGTTCTTCTGGAATACCCAGGGGGCACAGGGACTCCCCAAACCCCAAAAAGTGGGAAAACGCAGTTGGAGATAACCCCAAATATCTGGATTAAAATATTTCTAGCCCCGTATAAAAATAAAATGGTAAGCACAGAAATACGTAACAAATAAACATCAGCAGCGGTGTCACTGTGCGTATTTGTACTCTCAGCACACGGGGGAAAAAATGTAATTAATAAAAGGCGTGTAATTTTGTACAAATCGATACATAAATTAAGTATAGACGGGACTTAATGTATGTTATAATTCAGAGGAATGTTCGTTACATGCAAACACAGATGCACTGTCATACCGAAATAATTTATTGTTTATAATTAATAAAGCCCTGTGGTATTATTTTTGTATATATGTTAATTACGAAATATATAAATATATATATATAACATATAAACTATAATGTTTAATAATTCATATATAATATCTACGCATTTAAATACGTATATTTAAAAATATGTATGAATACATGTATATATAAAAATATGCTTATGAACACGGGGCTAGCAGCACACAGGGAAAAAAAGGAAAATTAAAGATATCGATGTCTCTTTTTATATCCCTTCTCCGAATCAGATGCCTATCCAGATGTGCCGGGTTGGGGACCCTCATCTTTCCTTCCTTTGCAAAATCCCTGGTTTTCTCTCCCAAAGCGGCGATTTCCTAAAGATTCGTTGAATTCCTACAGAAATTCAGAAATTCCTACAGAAAAGCAGCTCTTTCCTTAAAAAAAAAAAAAAAATGCAAAAAAATGCAATTTAAACTGATTAAAACCGCCCAAGCAGCAATACCAGGAACAGAGAAGATTTCAAGGACCTGTTTTGGCTTTGCTACTTCCAGGAAAAAAGGCACAAAAGCAATTCCCGTGGATTGCTTGGCGTGAGTGTGGCCGGGTCCAGCCTCTTTCTGCGGGGAATTATCGGTCGGTGGAGCCGGGAATCGCGGGGACGCGCATCCCGAAAATCGGAGAGGTGAGGAACCGCACCAAGCCCAGCCTGGCGTGACCCAACAGCCGGCAGGGAGAGGATGGATTTGGGACACAATTTCTCCCGGAAAAAGCAGATGGGACGCAGCAAAGCGCAGCGACAAAAGTAAAAATCCCAAACCAAACTCAAAACTTTGTTCTGCACGCGGTGGAGCTTTGGTTTTTGGGTTTTTCTTTTCCTTGCGATTAACGAAATCTGGGCGAAAATAACCCAGAGGAACAAACTTTTGCCTTGCCTTTCTCCTTTCAGCCTCCAGTTCTGCCCCAGGCAGGAAAAAAAAAAATCTATACGATGCATATTTTTTAGGGGTTTTTTTGTTTTTGTTTGTTTGTTTGTTTTTTGCCTTTTTTTTTTTTTTTTTTCCCTCACCGTATCGAACTTAATTCCGCGGTGGTTTTGGAGTTAAAGCTCCGGGTGTTGATGGACGAGAAAAAAAATTAATCCTCCCCCCCAAAAAAACACAACAACAACAACAAAAATCACTCAAAAACACTTTAGGAACTGGGGACGGGGGAGGGCGGAGGGGAAGAGGCCAGAAAGTTATTTACAATTTTTATCTGTGCTAAAAATTGAATTTAAAAATTAAAAAGAAGAAAAATGGTTAAAAATTGGGGAAAAATCAGCGGGGCAAAAGTGATTTTAGTAGGGCAAAAGGTATAAATGCGGCCGGCGGCTGCTGCATATTAGGCATTTGGGAGTATTTGGGGTTTTAATTAGTATCACGTTATTTTTTAAATTTATTTATTCCTTGCTTTGGCTGCAGCCGAGAAGGGTCTGGAGGAGGGGGCTGGGAGGAATCTGAGAGTTACAGACTGTGGGAGGGGATCGCCCGCCCCGGGACAGCGGAGAGGGGAGAAATCGGCTCAAAAAAATCCGGTGCCTTCGGCTGGGTGGCATCTGCGGGCGGTATGGATCAGCTATAGGGACCTGTCTATAGGTACCTGTCGATAGGTATCTCTTTGTGGGTATCTCTAGCTGTCCCTGGCTTGTGTTAGAGCAGCCGGTGCAACTGGCGAGGGGAAGGGGGGTCCCAAGCTGGGGGCACGGCACGGCTGCATCCCCGATTTTTGGGGCTGCGCGGCAGGACCGCGGTGGTTTGGGAGTGGGGGATGGCCGGGAATGGGGGACGAGGCTCCCTGCGAGCCAGGAGACGTCTCGGGACGGCATCGCCTCCTCCCGCCCGCTTCCCACCCGCCTGGGGGTCTGGGGATGGACAGGGGGGTCCTGCCCTCGGCCCTGCCCCTCCAGCCCTCCCCTGGTCCAGCAAAACGGGGGAAATCCCGAGCGCCAACCCCTGCTGGAGCTATGCGGGGGCAGGGATGAACCCCCGCCCTCCTGGGGGACAGATCCTGGAGCCTCCTCTCTGGGGAGCCTTGGAGTCCCCGCTGTGGGACCCCCCTGCACCCCCTGCCCACAGACACGTCTCAGGACACCCCAGCGCAAGGAAAACCCACGGGACACTGTGGAGAACACAGCTGGAAGGGACAGTGGGATGGACAGGGGGGCGTCCCCACCACAGCCGCACAGAGGGACCGTGAGCCGCTCCCAGGGGACCCTGCTGTGGCTGCCACCACCGCCCCAGCTTAGCCAAAGGCGCTTGTCACGCCTTTCAGAGACACTTTCCCAAACAAACGTCACATCTGTTTACAGGACGGCAGCGGTCTTAAAATGCCACCAACGCCCGCCTCCACCCCCATCCCAAAGGCCAGGTACTGCCCTTGGCAGAAGGGTGGCCAAGGAGCATCACGGCACAGCAGAGCTTCAGGGGAATTTCTAAATCCTTTCTGACCGTCCCCTCTATCCCCGAATATTACATTATTGCTTTTTCCTGGGTTCCCCCCCACCTTTTTTTTTTACCCCCAGTGAAAAGAAGTACAAGTGACTTCCTCAGGGACAAATCCACGGGATGCAGGGGTGCGTGGAGCAGCGAGCCGTGCTCTGATGCAGCAGGAGGGGAGAGGCTGAGAAGTGAGGGTCAGTGCCGTGGCAATCTGAGGACAGGCAAAATCCAAAAGCCACCTGGAACGGGAGTTTTGAGGAAACGGGGATCTCTAGGAAAAGGGAAGCACAGGACCTGTGGTGCCCTGCGTGTCTGCGCCACTGCGTGTGAGTGGGAGGTACAGATGTGCCCAGAGAACGCCCAAAATACAGCGTGGATGAATGCGCTGCATTCCTGTCAGCTTTACTGCCAAAATCGCGTGAATTGAGCCTCAAACGTCGGGGCTCTGAATTTCCCGGTCTGGGATTCTCTGGATGGGTGCGGAGACGTGAAAGCCCAGCTCAGAGGGACCTTCCCCCGGGGGACAGGGGCTGTGCCACGGCGGTGTGACGAATGTCTGTGTGGCATCTGTGGACACACGTCACTTGTGAATGGGGGTCCCCAGGGCCACCAGCACGGGGGCGAGTGGGCGAACATCCCCTGCGGTGGCGGGGAACCCGCTGGGGATGAAGGGGGTGCGTCACCAGCCGGGCTCCTGTCGCCCACTCGCAGCGCCCTGCACACGTGCGGTTCTGCTGTCATCATTGTCACCGCCCTTTGACGCAGTGACACTGAAACCACCCGTGTGGAACACACCTGCTGTGACATCCCGGCTGTCGGGCACTGACTGGCCCCGGCAGAGCCCCGCGTGTCTGGTAGGAACAGCAGCCGTGATGGAAAACCCCTTCCCATTCTCGGAGAGGCTGGAAAAGCCTCGTGCATCAGGCGGGGAAGGCGGCTCTGCCTGGAAATGCTTGGGCTGGAGCCCTGGGAATGCGGAACCTCAGTCAGTATCACCAGCCATCATCTATCCATATATCCCCATATCCATCATCTATCCATATATCCATCTACCCACCATCTAGCCATATATCCCTGTATCCATCATCTAGTCATATATCCCTGTATCCATCATCTAGCCATATATCCCTATCTCCCTATAGCCATACATCTCTGTAACTCCCTACTCATTCCTCTGTAGTTTGTTTTTTTCGTGCCGATGTACTTTGCCAGAATATCGATTTATTTATCCGCATGTTTATCCATGTGTCTATACCTCTCTCACCAACGTGTCTTACCTTCCTACTCGCCTGCACCACTCACTGTGTGTCCTTAGCTGTCACTGAGGGGTCCCCTACACCCCTCTGCCCCCCTTCCAGCCCCCTTGACCCCCTCAATCTGCCCCACTGGGATGCTCGTAGCCCCTCACGACGATGCCGCGTCTATCGCAGACCCATGGGGCTGCTGCCTGCGGGAATGCCGGGATCCCTGGATCCCTGTGGCGTTACCTGCAGCCTGACCCCCGTGGGGTTCTCTGCACCCCGACTTCGCCGCTTCTCTCCTCAAAATACATCCCGGATGGATGGCGCTGCCTCCAACCCCACCTTCGGGGGTCTCCCTGCTTGCAGCCCGCGCTCCGGGCCGTGCCAAGCCGTGCCGTGCCGGCAGCGGTGCCGTCGGGGCGGCGGGGCCGGGGCTGTCAGCCCCTATTGATGAGGTGTGGGCTGACGGCGGCGAGCGGCGGCCGCCGGCTCCGCTCCAGACTCCCCGGCGCTGGGGTCAGTGCCCCGGGCAGCGCCGCCGCCGCCGGGAAGGGAAGGGCTGCAGGGCCGGACCCCGAGGCGATGCCCCTGCGCTCCCTCCGAGCATCGCGCACCGGGAGATGCAGCGCCGAGGTTGGATGTGGTGATGAAAAAAAAAACCCGCCAATCCCAACCCAAATCCTCCGCCCCTGGGTGGCAGATGCAGGGTCAGGACAGAGGTTTTGTGGCTGAGTCCCTTCTAGGCTGGAAAAAATTGTTTCTCTCTCTGTGCCGATGTGTCAGTGGTTGAATTAATCCACTTATTCTGGAGAGGAAAGCAAAAACGAAAAGAGGTAAATTTCACATGAAAGTAAAGCCACGAAGCCAAAATTGTTTTTCAATTTCACCAAAAGTTCCAAGCACTGAACTTCCAAACCCACGTGAAATGCACTCACGTGAGCAAAGGACAAGCAGGGTTTCGTGTGCAGGCAGTGCTGGCAGGACTGAGTGGTAAAGCAGGAGGATGGTTTGACCTTGGACAAGATGCCAGTCAGAAAAACCCACAAAATATTGACAATTTTAAAAAGGAAAACTTGAAAAAAAAGGTGAAAAAATGTCTGGTCTGTTCCAAAAAGGAAAAAACTCCCTGGTGCAGGATGAATTTGTGATCTGAGGTTGGCAGTGTCCTCCAGCAAGGGACAGTGGGGGCAGATGGGAATTTCTGGGAATGTCTCTATCTTTACTTAGATTTGCAAATGGTTGAATGCCCTGAAAAGATGAATTCCCTGAACTTCTGACACTGGGCTGGAACTCAGTCTCTCTCAGATCCCCTGGCCTCAGTTTTGCAAAAGAAAGGAAGACCCAGAGGATTGTCCAGCCCCGGCACAGCTGCCCAGGACAGTGGTGGCATCCCCATCCCTGGAGGGATTTAAAAGATGTGTGGGTGTGGAACTTTGGGACAGGCTTCAGCAATGGCCTTGGCAGTTTTGGGGGAATGGTTGGACTCAGTGATCTTAGAGGGCTTTCCCAACCTAAGCAATTCCATGGTTCTATGAAGTGCTGCCAGAGTTCCATCAGATTATATTTAATTTCTATGCCATCTACACAACAATTTCTGGAGCTGAGGCAGCAACGTGGGATCTTTTTTTCATTTCCTAATTAACATCCACCCAATTTTCCAGAAATATCCCACCAGAATCCCCCTGGCACTGCTGTTCTCCAGCCGAGTGAGCATTGCAGCCTTCCCTGGAGTCACTCAGGGCAGCAGGAATTCAGACTATGCCACTGAGATTCTTATGGCTACATAAAAATGATCCCAGTTTCCTTCTACCATCAGGAATATCCTGCTCCTTCTTCTTCTCCTCTTTTGGGTTTGTAAAGAAAAATATCACTGGTGTAATATTTTTGATGCACTTCT
The DNA here is from genome assembly GCA_013400495.1 of Nicator chloris. Taxonomy (NCBI): domain Eukaryota; kingdom Metazoa; phylum Chordata; class Aves; order Passeriformes; family Pycnonotidae; genus Nicator; species Nicator chloris. Next base: position 57,555 of record WAAE01017170.1, read on the forward strand.
CTCTGCAGAGAGAAGCAGAGTTGATGCTTCCTTAAATCTGCTGAAATCCAGTCTGGCTTTGGCTTTTGGACCCATCCTGCAGCTTCACACCCACCTAGGAATGCTGTCCAGGATGGGAAACCCTGGGTGAAGGTGGCATTTTGTCATCCATGGGGAAAAGCAAGAAAACACGCCACAGGCTGTAACTGTAAAAGGCACAATGAGATGAAAGTTTGTTTTATCAGGAAATGATATTGTTATCAACAGGCAAAGCTCCAGTGCAGCGTGTGGGGAAAGAATACTCAGGTATGTTGCCAAATTTATGTGTAATTAGGCGCCGTTCTTAGATCATTATTGCAGTGTTGATGTTATTAATAAACTGTGGTATCTGCTGGGCAATCGATGCACCTCTGAGTTTTTGTGCACTGGACAAATCAGGAATGATGTGATTCCCAAGACTGGCAGGAGAGAGGTGGAATCCCTGACAATGGTTTGAGTTTTGGAGGGTTGTAGTTGAAATGAACAAAAATCCCATCAAACCAGTCAGAGACAGGAGAATCCTGGACTTGAATGTGTAGGTCTGGCTGTTGTACAGAATCAGGGAATCATGGAAAGCTTTGGGTTGGGAGGCACCTTAAAAATCATCCTGTTCCAGACCTGGCCATGGACAGGGACATCGTCCTCGATCCCAGGTTGCTCCAAACCCCATCCAGCCTGCCTTGGACACTTCCAGGGATCCAGGGGCAGCCACAGCTTCTCTGGGCATCCTGTGCCAGGGCCTCAGCACCCTCACAGGAAAGAATTTCTTCCCAATATCCCATCTCTCCCTGCCTTCTGGCAGTGGGAAGCCATTCCCTGTGTCCTGTCCCTCCATTCCTTGTCCTAAGTCCCTCTCCAGCTCTCCTGGAGCCCCTTTAGGCCCTGGAAGGAGTTCTAAGATCTCCCCAGAGAATTCCCTTCTGCAGAAATTGACTTTTCACTTGTGTGACAGAGCAGCTCAGCCTCAGCCCTGTCTTGTCCTACCCACCAGGGACAAGGTGGACAAAGTAGATTTGATTCAGAACAGAAAGGCAAAGACATCTCAAAGGGACAGAACTTCCCATGGGCTGGAAAAATATCACTGCATTGTCACCCTTGCTGGCACCCAGGAGCACTTGCTGGGCTCTGCAGTGATGACTCTGACAAACACAGCTGATGCTGGGCTTGTCTTTGTCACAAAATAATGGAATCACAGAATGGTTTGGGTTGGAAGGGAACTTGCACATCATCTGTGTCTCCCTGGGAGTCACTCCTTGCCCGTGTGACACCAAAATCAGGCTGGATCTTACATTTTTCTTTCATTTTTCTTTTTTTTTTCCTTTCCTTTTTCTTTTCTCTTTTCCAAAAGATCCCATGGCACTCTATAAAGATTACCACGTTAAGCCTCCCAACAACATTGCACGGCGGGTGGATCTTATTATCTGGGAAGACAAGGGGAAGGGGGATTAAAGGCCTTTTGGGGGACAGCAGATCCAGGACAGGACCCGTCTCTCCCAGAGCACTTAGTCCCGTTCTTTTCACAGGATTATGGATTTTTGGCAGAACAGCTGTGAAATCTCACCGTAATTCCAGCGGGACACAGGAGGCATTGGAGCATATTCCAGTTGTTAACACCCAAAGATACCTAAACCAGCATGGAGAAATGGTTGCAGGCACCCCACAGAGGGGTCCTTCCCAAAATATCTGCTCTTGATTAACTGTCTTTTTCTAACAATGAAAAAAGGTTCATTTTTAGCACCTTCCCATCTGATCTGTGGTAAAACTGCACGTGTAATGTTCACTCCAGGAAAACACACATGAAGGAAGTAGAACTCATTAAGGAACACCTTTTTTTTTTTTTTTTTCCCCCCAGTGGAAAATCGTCCCAAAATCAAGAAGAATGTAGTTTGTGTTTCATCTGGAAGAGGTGGAAATACAAAAACAGCAAACTGGAACGTTCAATATTTGTTGTTTCTGTCTGGACAAAGCTCAAAAGTTTAATAGTTTGGGGTCTTTTTTTTTTAATTTTCTTTTTAATTTAAATGAATTTTACTTTCACTTTGGGCTTTTTTTGTTTGGTTTTGGTTGGCTTGCTTGTTTTAAGAAAATTCTAACTTTTCTGGATGAATTGCTTTTTAAACTCAATAAAAAGAAAAGCTGGGCTTGAACTGCTCTAAGCAAGTTTAAATGTTTCTAATAATTTTACTAATTATAGATGAAAAAATCTGAATTATTTTCCTTTTTGTTTTGAGGGAGGGTGGCTTGTATAGAGAATAAAGAACATTTTCAGAATTCAGCCTTCTTATTGCAGTAAAAAAGCCTTGACTGTTCACAGCGTGCAGTGGGAAAACAACAGCAGGAGCAAAAGCTGTTACATTTTATATAACTGCAAGCATAAACAAAACACACAAAAGGGGAAAAAAAAAGCCAAAAAACAACGAGGCTGTTTGTGTTTAACTCATTCTTCCTCGCTTTTCCTCCTTTGTGGAAAACTAAAAGTATAAGAACCACAGATCTCCACCACAAATACCAGGATATATAAGAAGTCCCCAATGCTTTTTTTTATTTTGGCATCAGATTCCCGTTTCTACCATCACCCCTTGCAGACATTTCTTGTACTCACAAGAAACATCTTTTTAGATGTTTCGCTTTTTTTTGCTCTTCTTTGAGCAAATCTCAGCATCACGGAGGGGTCTCATTGTTCCTGTCCTTGAGGTTGTAGGTAAGAAACTCTAAGGAAGAACAGAGGATTTGCTACCTGGCAGTGTCCAAGGCCAGGCTGGATGGGAGCAACGTTGGATAGTGGAAGGTGTCCCTGCCCATGGCTGGGAGTGGGACAGGATGAACTTTGAGGTCCCTTCCAGCCTAAACCATTCTGTGATTTCATGGTTCCATGGTTCTTTGAGTTCCATGTTTCGTGTCCCATTTGGATTAAATCACAGGAATTTTTTGGTGACACCCCAGAATCTTCCATTTCCCAGGGGTTGGTTGTGTGAGGAGCATCTTTGGGCCTCATCTGTGCCTGCCTCATTTCCTGCCTTTTGTCTGTCCTTGGGATTTCATCACAAGATCAGAGGTGATGTGAGTTAAGATGCCATGAGTTCACATCAGAGAGCCATGGAATCACAGAATCATTGAGGTTGGAAAAGGCCTCCGAGGTCATTGAGTCCAACCTGTGACCAATCCCCCTCTTGTCACCCAGCCCAGAGCACTGAGTGCCATGTCCAGTCATTCCTGGGAAACTTCCAAGGATTGTCCCTCTCCACCATTTACTGGCAATAATTTGGACACCATTGGGAAGCATCTGAAGAGGGTCCAGCTGGGCCTCCAGGGCAGAACCTTTTGTGAAATTGACCATGTGGTGAAAATATCTGTCGGTCATAGGATTTTTTTTTTTCATAATTCTGGGCCAATTTCACATTTTTCATCTTGGGGAAAAAAAAAAAAAAGGAAGGAAAATGTAGAGAGCGTTTTTCCTATTTTTCTCTCTGGTTTTTGGTTTTTTTTTTTGTCCTGATTTCTCTTTCTCCCTTCTCTAATTTTTTTTCTCTCTGCTACTGGTTAGATGCTGGAGCCAAAATGCCTTATACTGACGTTTGTGAAAGAAATAAAAGAGAATTATTTAGGGGAGAACACTTCCCCTCAGCTTTGGCCTCTCTTGGAGCCAGATCATCAAGGGCTTTTCTTTTTACGTTTTGTTCTTTCTTCTTCTCCACCCCATTGTCCTGTCAGATGGGTCCTGATCTGATCAAGATCTCTACATGTCCTTATCTCCTCCCCATTGACTGGAAGAGGGTTGCTGGGTAAATAAAGCTTAGCAAATGGTCACGTCTTCAAAAAGATTTTGGGAATTTAGATGGAAAAGTGTCTCTGGCCAAGGCTTCTGTGTTCAGCTGTCACCAAAAAAACACCCTCAGTTGGTGCGGTGCTGTTGGAAGGGAAGGATGTCCTTAAGGCTTGGGACTTCCCAGCTCAGTTTTAAATTGTCCTGGGATTCTGCAGAGGCCACGGCACCCTTTTTGGGACCTCAGCTGTCCATCTGCTCAAATAAAGGTAACAAAGCCCCATGGGGTTAATCCTTGACTGCGACGTGCTCTCCACATCATCAGGATCTGGGATGGCACGAGCGGAGGGGGACACTGAGGACATTTATCCCCACACCCAGCCCTCAGACAAGGCAGGAGGGGATTTGGCTGCACAAACAGAGATTTAACCATTGATCAAAACGGTCCTGAATGGGATTAGGGATAAGTCTATCAGCGGATGGGGTTTGGTGTCCTCCCTGCCAAACGTGGGGGGCTGATGCTGCCGTGCTGATGAGTGGGTAGCCTTGACCAGAGGAGTTATCAGGGCTGGGGACAATGCGAGGGCAGGAGCAAACACTGGGCAGCCGCACCTCAAGAAAGGCTCTGGGAGTCACTGGGGTGATGTTATCTCACAGGGCAGACCCTGGGAGCCTCTTTCCCCCCACCATGGTGGGATCGGTGACGGCGACAGCCTTCGGACACGAAAGGCTGAGGGCACAGCGTGGCGGTGCTTGGGCAAGAGTGCTGGAAAATCTGTGAGCAGAGCAGAAGTCCTGCACTCCCTCATGAACTGAAATCATCAGTTCTCAGCCCAACTTCCACAGAATCACAGAAATTTTAGGGTTGGAAGGGACCTCTGGAGATCATTAGTCCAACGCCCCAGCCAGGGCAGGGTCACCTGAAGCAGGCGACACAGGGATGTGTCCAGAAAGGGAGACTCCACAGCCTCCCTGGGCAGCTGTTTCCGTGCTCTCCCACCCTCAACATGAAGAATTTCTTCCTCATGTTGAGGTGGAACTTCTTGTGTTTTAGTTTATGGGCATTGCTTCTTGTAAACTTGTGCACATCTGGGCTGGAGAAAGGTGTTGGAAAAGAGTGTCGGTGTTATCTGCCTGCAGCCTCCCTTTTAAAAATGAGGTTGGGTGAATGTGCTGTCCCTCCAGATGCCATTTGCATTGACTGATTAGTCCAAGCCAGGCTTGGCAGAGGGGTGGAGACCTGTAGGTAGGAGCAGACATAAGCACCAGGATTCACAGACTCTGGCTGAAGACGTCCAAATCTGTAGAAAATCACAGCATTTTATTCCTGCCTTTCCCAAATGAGATCCCAGAGCCGAGACAGCCATCAGCCAGCCCCTGAAAAGTTCACACCTTTAAATGTTCTCATCAGGGGAGAAACCAATGTCCAGAAACTTGTCAGTAATTGGATCACCAAGTGCAAGCTCCTGTGATTAGATCAGGAGTCCTCTAACAGGGTTTTAATGAATCAAAAGAAAGGATCAGAGGGCTGGAAGAGGGAGCAGCTCTTCATTTAAACTTAATTAATTTTCTGTCCGCTTGGCAGAGCCCACGAAATGCAGAGGTGGCTTCTAGGGAGCTCAGGCTACTGCTGGAGCAAGAAAAAACCTTCATAATCCACAGGATGGGAAGAAGCGAAGTCCAGGCTCCAGCTGTCTGCGATAAGCCTTGTCTAAAGAAAATATATAGCTGGCTTCCATATTTTTTATTCAGGCCCATGTGATGAACTAGAAGAAATGGAGATTTTATTTTCTAATTAAAAAATCTGAGGTTCTTCAGGAAAGTTCTGACAATCTCCTGCTCATGCTGTGCTGGATGGAGGACTTTGAGCCCTCACACCTTTTCTTGGAAGGATATTTGTGTAGAGGTTAAGCCACAAATTTCCTGCTTAAAAAAGAGTTTTACTAAGCAAATACCAAGAATCCAGAGGTTTATCCTTGCTCAGCTGTCAGGTGATGCTTGTGATGTTCCAACACGGAGCTCATGCACAGTTGGGTGGCACTGACCAAACCGCCCAAAATCTGATCCATCAGAACTTTAAAGAGGTCCAATCCCTGATGTAACTGCAGGAATGCTCACCTGATCCCAGGACCCCTAAACCTGTCCTTATCATGGCCCAGTTTTTATGGACAATGAAGGACTGGCTATCCAAACCTGGAGCAGGAGACATCCAAGTCCTGGGTTGTGGCTGCCCCATCCCTGGAAGCGTTCAAGGCCATTTTGGGTGGAGCTCTGAGCAGCCTGGTCTAGTGGAAGGTGTCCCTGCCCATGGCAGGAGATTGGGACAAGATGATCTTTTAGCTCTTTTCCAGCCCAACCCATTCCATGATTCTACTCTCCGTGGTGTAACTTCCCCAGAAGGGTTTTCTGGTTTTCCAGAGCTTTTCATGACCACAGGTGAACACATTTTCCAACGAGGAAGGAATTTTGGGTTTTTTTTTTCCCTAGCAGAAAATCCCCTAAAATCTCATCAATTTTAGTTTGTAAGCAAAAAGTAAGGGAGTTGCTGTCAGCAAGAAGGTTCATTCATCTTCAAAGAAAAGGACATTCCAGCCAAATTAAATAATGAAAGAGGTGATAAAACCCACCTGCTTTTTGACTCCAGGTTTCTGTTTCTTTTTAAATCAGATCAGTGTATTAAAGATATTCAGACTTTTTTTGTGGAATTTTTGGGCCAGATCTGTGTCTGTTCCAAGTGGGAAGAGGCATGTCCATCCAGGAACCATCATTTCATGGTGCTGTACATCCCTTTTCACTACGGTCTCAGGGGATGCAGATTTCTCTTGAGTTTTATAGGGAGAGAAATCAAAGCAGGAGACTTTCCTAAAGTTTGCCAGGAGGTGAGGGAAGAGGCTGGGAGGACAAGCAGAATATCCAATCACTCCATGCCCTCTGGCAGTGGGAAGCCATTCCTTGTGTCCTGTGCCTCCATTCCTTGTCCCCAGTCCCTCTCCAGTTCTCCTGGAGCCCCTTTAGGTCCTGGAAGGGGCTTTCCCCAGAGCCTTCTCTTCTAAAGAGTGCTGCAATTCCCAGCTGACCATGGAGCAGGGCCCTTCCTGGAAGGATGTCCGCATCCAGTGAGAAAGGATCCTTTTTAGGGATGGTTTTTGTTTGATGTTGCCAGAGACAGCAGCGTGCTGCAGGGAGTTGGGCTGCCAGAGCCTTGAATTTAGGATAAATATGAAAAACCTGCAAGTGAGCACAATGGAGAGTGGCTAATTTGGTTTCAAGGGCTCTAAAGGCCTCTGTGCCTGGAAGTGTGTTGGGAATTCAGGGAAGAGACAGGTCACACGGTGGAAACGCAGCCCTGATAAAGCTGGACTCAGTGAGAAGTGCAGCTCTTGGCAGAGCCAACTCCATGGCAAAGTCTGGGACACTCAAGCACGGAGGGTGGCAGAGGCCTGGGACAAGGGAGGACTTAGAGGAAAACTGGATAAAACCGAGTAACAGTGGGACAAGACTCTGGTGACAAACCCAAGGATAAAAGACGGTTCTTAGTTAAGGGCCACCCTAATTAGGCACGAGCATCTCTTCACCATGGCATGAAGAGGATCAGCTGGAAGTAGGAGGAGATGAGTTGTGTTCGGTGCTGGGCCAACAAATCCCGCTCCCTTAAAACTGACAAGCTCTGGAATCAAGAGAGAGACTTTGCTGAGAAAGAGGTAAAACCTTTAGAAAGTCCCTTCCAACCCACATTATTTAATGTTTTTATGAAAGTAAGCGAAGGGACTTGCCCAGGGCTAAGCAGTGAGTCAGTGGTGGAGTCAGGGAGGGGGCTGAGGTGTCTTGGCTCCTGCTGGTTATACTGACCTGGCTCAGGACCCAGAAGGGAGCAGTGACAACAAATAATGAGCAAAGTTGGTGTTTTTTACTCTTTCTCTTTTCATGACACCCTTGGGGACTCACACAAGTGAATAGACCTGGATCTTTTAATGGAAAGGATGGTCCCTGCTCCAGGGAGACAATTTCACTGGGGTTTTTAGGAGGTTTTGGGAGATTCCCCTAGGAAAAAAAAAAATATATATATATTCAAGAAATGGACCTACTTTGTGGCTTTTCCATTGCTGTTCTGTTTGTATGGTTGTGTTGAGCACAACAGGCTAGTTTTTAACAAATCTTCCAGGCATTTGATGTGAGCCCAGGGGAAAAGTGGGAAGGAGAGCTGCAAAATGGCAAGCCCTGGCTGTCTCTGCTCCCAGCCTTTCCTCAGAGTTAGATAAGAGCAGCAGCAGATAAGAGGAAAAGCGGGTCTTTAATTCAGTCAGAATTTCACTTAGTGTGAAGGCGAACATCTAATAGGAGAATTAGACTAAGCCAGGAAATTGCCTCTTAAACTTGAGCTCTTCTGTGCTGGCACAGTCAGCATTTTATATAAATACATATCTACACATCTGCCTTTCTCAGTACCACCATAAAACCCTGCTCTTAGCAAAGTGGCCGAGAAATTCTTTTAAACTGATAAACCCAAGCCAACACAACCTTTTCAACCGCGTGGGCTGGAGCATTTTTCCAGGTCTCTCCCAGTGTGAAATATTCCCAGCCTCCAAGGACACCTGAAGCCAACAGAGCCATGACCTCTCCTTGCCAAGAGGTGCCCACCCAACCCATACTGAGCTCCAGAGAGAGGGGCCTTGGCCAGGTGTGGCCACAATGGTGTTTTAAGTGATGCACAGCCCAAGTGAGGAGGCACCATCAAGGCTTTGCATTGAGCTCTTGGGGAGGATGAGGAGGGATCAGGCTTTGAGTCTGACTCTTGTTGGAGACCTGGATCCCACATCAGAGCTGCATCTGCTCTGCCTCTCCTCTCATTCATCCAGCCCTGGGTGTTTGCTGGCAGAAGACGACATTCCTTCCATGTGGGCTGTGGTGTAGGATTAACACAGGGATACCTCTAGGGGTTGGGAACATCTGCCATGAAGGATCAGCACACGGAATATCCCTGGGGTTTGGGGAGATCTGCCATGAAGGATCAGCACATGGAATATCCCTGGGGATTGGGGAGATCTGCCATGAAGGATCAGCACATGGAATATCCCTGGGGTTTGGGGAGATCTGCCATGAAGGATCAGCACATGGCATATCCCTGGGGATTGGGGAGATCTGCCATGAAGGATCAGCACACGGAATATCCCTGGGGTTTGGGGAGATCTGCCATGAGGGATCAGCACACAGAATATCCCTGGGGATTGGGGAGATCTGCCATGAAGGATCAGCACATGGCATATCCCTGGGGTTTGGGGAGATCTGCCATGAAGGATCAGCACATGGAATATCCCTGGGGTTTGGGGAGATCTGCCATGAAGGATCAGCACGCAGAATATCCCTGGGGTTTGGGGAGATCTGCTATGAAGGATCAGCACACGGAATATCCCTGGGGTTTGGGGAGATCTGCCATGAGCAGCCCATTCATGGCAAGGAGGTGATGCTCCATCAAGAGGATGATTTGGTTGAGTAAAGGACCTTTGGGTGTCCCTGTATTGTCCCAGGTGGGAGCTGGAAAATCAATTCATTTTTGGGTTTGGGGAGGGAGATGCATCCAAATATCCATTCACAGCCCTTGGGGTCTGCCCAGTCTGCATCTCTCTGTGGTCTCCTGACCCCCCCACCAGCAGCTGCTGAGAGGGCCCTGCAGCTTTGTGTCACTTAGGCCAGGGAGATCAGAATTGTGGCAGGCTTGTGTTAAAACCTAGCCCAATTCCACGCTGTTTCTCCTTTTCAGGTTCCTGAGCTCAGCTCTCCTAAAGATATCCGGCAGAAAGAAAGCCCTGGGCCACCTCTGGGTCATTCCTTATCCATAATGAGTGGGTTTGATTAGTGATTTACATTGAAGTTCTTCAGTCCTCTGGCCCTCAGAGACTTTAGGTGGGAGATTCAGGCTGTTTGTGGTCTTGTCTTCCTGTTTTTTTCAAGTTATGCTTGTTATGGAAGTCCAGGTGCTTTTAGAAGTAAAGCAACTTTCTCTTGGGGCACTGACATCTAATTAAAGGTGGCAGGAGCTACAGTATCTCCTCTGAGAAGTCCTGTGTTGTGGAAGTCATCAAATCCTTTATTGGGACTTTTTTCTGGTTTGATTTTAGGCTGCAAACTTCTCAAGCTTTGAGTTATCTTAGTGTCCCTGTCATCTACTGCAAAGGAGTCCTGGTATGCCAAGGGGCAGAGATTGCTGCAGTCATACAAACTTTAGGAATATTTATTTTAGACTATAAACATGAAATATTGCTCACTCAGATAAATAATTATACCAGAAAAATAAGAATATGGTAGAACATCTTTGGTAGAAGACACAGAGAGGTGCCAAGGGTTGTGCTGAAGCAGAAGTGGGGATTTGGGGGTTTAAATGGGGTTTTTAATTCTGTCATTTTTTCTGGTCACTGTTTGAATGGTCATGGACTTTTAGCATCCCCAGCATCCTCCACAGGACCAAAAGCACCCAGGCAGCTTCTTGCAACACCTGGGGCCAGTGCAGAAGCAGGAGACATTCTCTGTGCACCTAGCAAGGAAAGGTAAAGTGGAGCTGGCTGTGAGCTGATGCCGAGATAGCAGCTCAGTATCTAAACAGGTAACACCCAATTACAACAGAACTGTGTTGACTTACACTTTCCCTTATCAGAAGAATCAGGTATTCATGTAAATCACAAAAGAGTTTGATGGATGCCAGCTCACTCCGAGCCCCACAGCAAGGAACAAGAGCCTAGTTAAACAAAATGTATGTTGCCCTTATCTTTAAGCTGTGACTATTGCTATGAAATAAAAAAACTATGAAAGAAAAGTGCCTTATCGTGAGGGTTGTAATTCCTTAATGTTCCCCAGGGGCTGTTCCTGTGCTGGAATCAGCCCCTTGGGACCACTTTCTGAACCCCACAGAAGTCGTTTTCTCGCAGACAGATGATCTTTCCTTATCACGTGTTGTCTTGGCAATAAAAAAGTCTCTTTCTCGAGATGCATGTTTAGACTGAGCCAGGAGAAAAAATAAAAGGGAAAGAAGGGGCAGCTAAATTGGTCTTAATTCTGATGCTGGCCTAAAAGTAAACAATAGGGTCCAGGGACAATCTTCATTAGAGCCTCCTGGGCCTGGAAGCGTGGCATGGGAAGCACATGTGGTCAGGAGCCTTCAGACAGCCGTGCTGGAGACTTGTTCCGAGCCCAGTCTGATGGCCATGGCTAATCAGCCTCTCTTATCACATTTACTGGGAGATGGGTGATGCCAATAAAACCAAGTCAGGCTGAGTGCACTTAGAGGAGCCCAAAAGCTGGTTGTTAATAGATGCCTACAGCTCATGGAAAGCCAGCTGGCCCCTCTGCTCTCCTGCCTGGGCGCTGATGGGACCCCAGATTTGGGTTATTCCTGGTTTCCTTTGGCACACTGGAGATCCTGAGTTGTGTCAGGAATGATGGGCAGGATCCACATGATTTTATTGGTATTTAGTTACACATTGTGTGTCCAAGTGCTGTGTTTGAGATACAGGCCTTATTGACATGTGCCAGCTGGGATCTCCAAGGGTGACAGTGAAATCAAGCTGGGGCTTTGCACTAGGGTTTAGCTGAGCCCTGGCTTTGCCAAACATGGAAAACTGAAATGTGTGACTTGTGACAGTGGTGAACTGTGCTCATACTTCCTTCCTCCACACTGGAAAGAGATGTTGGTGGAAAAAGATGAGACGGAGTTGTTCTTGCAGTGATTTTCCCTGGGTGAATGCCCCCTGCCTATAAAAAATTACAAGTGATGGATATCCAGAACCAGAATTGATATGAATGTGTTTCAATCCTTATCTTCAATTTTTTTTCCCTTTAGAAGCACATGGGTGTCTAAAGCCTTGTCTGCTTCTGCATCCCAGTAGTTTCACAGAGATTTTACACCACTGTGGGACACAGTCTGTCTTGGAGACCTTGCAGCTTAAAAAAAAAGTGTATTTTTCTATGACCTGATAATTTAAGATCGTTTTCTCTGTTGATCAATACATAGTTCAATAGACCCTTCAAACCCAGCACCAAAGGGACAGGAGCCAGACATCAATGCCAGGCAGTTTTCCAGCTGCTTGCTCTCCCTGCAGACTCCCAGACTCCAGCAAGTGCCTCCCAATCTCTGCAGCAGCCACTTCCCCCGCCTGCTCTGGAGGGAGCCTTGGACACCAGGTCCTTGGCCCAGCAGCCTTGAAGGTCCTTCCTTGTACCTGTGTCAGTCTGAGCCTGGAAAACACCCCGGGGTCAGGTGCATCCCTCCCTGATCCACATCCAGCAGGGATGGGGGAGCTCTGGTGCTTATTTTGATGGAGAGGCCATGGTGGGAGCAGGGAGCACGGATTACCTCTTTTCCCAGGCTGATTTCAATTCCTGACATGGACACAGGTTAATCACAGAATCACAGAATGGTTTGGGCTGGAAGGGACTGTAAAGCTCACCCAGTTCCAAACCCCTGCCATGGGCAGGGACACCTTCCACTATCCCAGGTTACTCCAAGCCCCGTCCAACCTGGCCTGGGACACTTCCAGGGACCCAGGGGCAACCACAGCTTCTCTGGACAGCCTGTGCCAGGGCCTCCCCACCCTCACAGGGAATAATTTCTTCCTAAGGACTGGGATTTTGAGAGGCAATCGCTTGGGACCTTCACCAGCTGCTTTCTCCTCACCTTGCTGGTGGTCCCAAGCCCACCCTCATTTCTGGACTCCTAAACCCTCATGAAGCCCCTTCATTATGAGGTGCACAACAAGTGGTAAAGACTTTAAAGTGGTTTTTGAAGAACAATAGCAGGAGAGTGCCCTTCAGGTACACCCTAGGAAACCAAGTGGCCTCTGCAGAGGCTTTGCAGGATTATTTCCTGTCCCTGAGGCCTTCATTTGTAGGACATATGGCACCATTTGAACTTCCCTCCCATTTCACTCCATCACTAGACCTGAGATCCTGCACCCAGGTGCAGAGACCTGGTGAGCTCAAGACATCAACCTGCAAAAAGGGGACCAGGGAAGCAGCTGCTGGAGAAGAGAAGTGGGCTGTGGTTGCACAACCATTGGCATGGGAGGGGGTTCGGCCCCAGGTGTGCAAATACAGCTCATCCCTGGCATCTGCTGGGAGCACAGCTGAGCAGGGATTCACTGCCTTTATCTCCTGACCTCTTGCTCCCTGTCCTGAGCATCCAAATGCTCTGGGTCCAAGTGCATTCCAGCCGGCCTGGATGGGTCCCCTGCCACAGGGAATGAGACTCTTCAAGGGTTCATCTAGGAAGCTTCCTCTATGTAGTTTGCAGCTTGTTTAGAATGAGGGCTGAGATTTCCAGAGAAGCTAATAAGCCAAAAGTAGACCCAAGTGTAAAAAATCCTGAGTAGTGTAGAGAATGAAAAGATATAAGCCAAGCCCTAAGAAAATTTTCTGACCCTATCCCTGTGGAGGGATGCTGCTTCCCAAAAAACCCCATTTTCACTGAGCCCCACGGAAGGACAGTCCTGTGGATGCATCTGCAACACCCCAGGATCTTGCACCTGCACATCTGCATCATCTGGGCTCACACACTGCACACAGGTGGGCAGGTCAGACCCTCTCTCAAGCAGCAGGAGCTAAAATGCCATAAAACCTGTGGTCCAACACACCTTGGGAATGCCCCACCATCTCATATGTGTTGCAGAAGCATCTTTAACTGGGCTGGCTGATGGTCTTCCTCAGCATCCTCAGCCAGCAGTGCTCCATGTGTCATCCAGCAGCCAAAAACATCCCAGAAGTCCCACTTTGCTCCCTCTCTGCTGTTCACACGTGTCGCTTCTGCTTCGTTTTTCTGGCAAGGGAGGTAAAAATAGCTCGTGCGAAAATTATTTATTTTGTATTAATAGCTCGGAGTCAAAGCCTCAGCAGACACTTGGAATAAACAGGATCACTCAAAATACAGTTGTTTGAAATCAGAGCTTTGCTCTGACCCTGGGGTTTCCAACCAAAGCCAGAAAATTGTGTATATAGAATCCCTTATTATTTTTCCCCGCTGTTAATCCCCAGTACAACAAGGCCTTGCTTGTAGCCAAAGGACTTTGACCAGGATGATTAAGGCAACATTTCATGCAGGCGCTTGCACGCGTGGTTGTGGAGGTGGTCGAGATGTAAAATAATCCTCCCTATCTGACTAATAACCCCCTTTGCACTTCCAGTGCAATTTGTATTTAAGCACATCCCGTTTCTCCCTAGCCCTTCCTCTGCTTTCATTCCTCCTCCAAAAAAAAATTTATTTTTAAGTGCAGGCAGCTGTTGAGTGGAAAACAGTTGTGGAAGAAATTTACTGGACTTGTTTTCTTAAGAAAGAAGGACAAACACTCATTTTTGTTTTTTGGTTTTCCTTCCTCTTTCTTTTGTTTTCTTTTACTCCCTGTCCTGCACACTCAGTTTTCCAGTGAGATAAAGGGAAGAAAAAGGGGAAATAAAACAACGAGCGAGTTCGTATTTTTATCTGTCTTCAGCGTGGTTTTCCTCTCTTCCCTTCCCCCCCCCAAATAATGGAAATATTTCCAGCTGAGAATTAGGGCACCAGCTCCTTTAAATTATCGTGCAATATTGAACACATCCATTAGGGAATCCAGCTCTTTCATTATGGTGAGCCCTTGCTACTCATGGATTAATTAAGGCACAAAAGGGAAGAAGAGTCAATACAGGGGTTAATGTAGACCTGGAGAAACCCTGGTTCAAGTCCACGAGCTCCTTTAGGACTCCATGTGGCTACTTTTTGTCTCATTTCTTTGTGAAATGGGGCTCAGCAGCCCACGGGGTCTTGCAGGGTCTCACAACACGACGGTGCAGCCAAAGCAGAGGTAACCAGGCAGAGGTAAAGGTATTTCCCCCCCTTTGCAAAACTTTGTTATTCCACCTTTGGGCTGCAATTAAAATCCTTTCAAGGGCTGAGCTTTGGCTTTGCCCAACACCCCCTCCACCCTGCAGCATCCCTGGCCAAGGTGGCTCCTGCAGGGCTGCTGAGGCTTCACATGTGCTCCGGCCCTTGCAAAGCCTGAGCCAGCGGCTCTCCCGATCCCAGCCGGCTGCCATAATCACACATTGTTCCCTCGCCGTCCCGCGGCACTTGGAAAATGTCAAATGTGGGAGTCCGGCAGCCTTAGGTTCGAGTAAAAAACTCCCAAACATATTTGGAGGGCGGCCAGCACTTTGCAAACCCTCTGCAAACTCAGATAAGGGGCGACCTTGCAGCCTGCGGGGTAGGCCGGGAGTTTATAAACCCTGCGCTTGCTTGGGCTGAGCTTTCCCAATATTGTGACCGTCCCGTCCCCTCCCAGCATCGCCCGGCGAAGGCAGCGTGCGAAAGCAGGGGCTGCTGGCCACGGTGACCTTCACCACGACGCCCAAGGTGCAAGAACCCGCTGGAGATGTGACGTCCAGAGCTGGCAGGGACAGGACTCCCCCGTGCAGGGGAGGCAGAGGCTGCCTGGTGCCGGATCCGACGCGGCCGCGTGAGCAAACGCAGCGCCTTGTTGGTGTTGCAGATGTTGTCCCCCAAAAACCCGGTCTGGGATTTGCAGTCCCCGAAAACGTGGCTGGGGAAGGGTGGCAAGCGCCACACGGCGAGGAGGGGGAGGAAAGGTTGAGTTTGGGGCTTCATTTTGAACCGTAACGAAATCTAAACATTTTGAAATTCTTCCCCAAATGACAAATAATGTCAAATACTGAGATAGCACCGGGCTGGATTTGAGCCGCGAGGCACCTTCTTATAGTCCTAACTTCTGATAAAAAGGATGGAACAGAGTCAGGAAAACTTTCCTCTCCTTCCCCTCATTATTTTTCTTTAAAAGAAAAAAAAAACCAACCTCAGTGAGATCAGCAACGTCTCCTGAAATGTTCCAGTTTGGATGGGAGAGCCTTTCACAGCAGGAAATGTTTCCCTCCGGGTTTTCCTGGCCAGCTCTGGCTGCACGTTCCAGCTGAAGGTCCAGCCTGGGTATGACAGCTCAGATCAGGGTGAGCAAAGATCCCCTGCCCCCGCAAAAATCGGCTCTCAGGGGGTTGATACTTGAACCCCCATTAATTAACAGGGTTAATTAGCTCAGAGGCAGCACAGTAGCTGTGTAAGTGAAGGATGTGTGTCCTTAAGGCAGTGTTATTAATCTTTTTTTCCCATCTTTTCTCATTCGCTTTAAACTTGAGGCTTTCTGCTGAAACCTTTGTGGCTCACTTAACCAATATTTATACATTTTTGATCCATAAATCCTTACAAATCCTTTCCCCCTCTATCCTTACCACTGAGCTGCATGTGGGTGAATTATTTCTCACCCATCCATACATCATCTAGTGAATTTAGGCTCTTTTGGGGTCTGTTTGCAGTTTGTTTCTTACTCGCAAACACATTTGTTTTCTCTCCAGGTCAAATAAGTCATGTGAAAATGTCAGTGCATGAATTACCTGTGAACTATTTGCCCCCTGCATCCCACCTGGGACCCCCTGAGCTTCCCAGTGCACATCCGGTCACCAGAAACCAAGAAAGTTTTTGGGTAAAGCAGGATAAATGGCCAGGAAAACACCCAGGTGGATTCTTGTTTACTTTCGCGTTCATAAGAAAATCAAGAGGTGTTTTCCTGGATGTATTTTCAGCTCCCAAACCTAAGCAAACTCTATGATTTTATGGGAAAAAAATACTCTCAGCCACCTTTTGGTGCTGCTGGGCAAAGTCCTTAACCTCTCTCAGCTGATGAAAGTTTGTTGTCTGGCTCTCAAATTTGAAGAAAAATTTAATAATTGTTATCATTGTTATTATGTAGTAATTATTATAATAACTATTAATAGTTATTATTGATTATTATAATAACTAATAAACAATAATTATTATATGATAAATATTATTATTATTATTATTATTATTATTATTACCATTACTATTTTCCTGTTTCTTTTTCCACTGTGCCCTGCAGGCAGCTCCATGTCCCAGCCCTCCCTGGGCAAAGTGCACACTTGGGAATAACAAACCCCAGCCTATGTGACAATGGAAACAACTCCTTCCTTATTTTCCTTTCCAGAAGGGTGAAGAAAAGACCTGTATCCTCCAGATCCTTGCAGGTGCTCTCATCCTAAGGGGAGGAGATGATGCAGATTAAGGAGTTGAATACCCCCAAACTGGAGGGGTTTATTAGGATGGTAAAGCCAATCTCCAGGATAAGATTGGAGGGTCTCCAAATGGGAGAAAAGACCATCTCTGGGCAGGCACCTGCTTCTCCCCTTGTGCAAATCAGCCTGCCTAGGTCCCCCCTTTTTTTTCCATTTCTTCTACTTTTTTTTCAGCTCTCTCCATGCCATCGCTGGAGTGTTCAGCAGTTCATATCCTTCTGTCTCCAATTGTGCCTGGAGAGGTGTAATGTTTGATAAGCCCCATTTAACTTGGCTGTACTACATTGTTTAAATAATTCAAATACAGATTGGCCCTTTAGAAGGATTTCTGCTCTATTGACCCTGCTGGTCATGAGTTACCAGGAAGTCAGGGAGGGGCTTCTAGAGCTGAAAGCCTGGAAAAAAAAAAATCAATTCCACCTCTTTAGTGCCCCAATCACACCCCATTATTCCCGGGTAATTGCAGACCTGCTTTGCTCTTAACTCTTTGGGAACAATATGGGAAGTGGGGAAGCAAAAATAGTTTTCTTCTCCAGTGAGGTCTTAATCTGCTTGGAGAGTGTCATGTCCTTACCACTGGAGTTTGGATGAATAATTATTTACAGGTAAAAGTGTCAAATTGCTTTGTGGGTTATTTTTTTCCCTCTCTCCTCTCAATACTTGGTTTGCTGGAGGTTGTTTGAGCTGCAGAACTCGTGATACTTTTATTTTTCCTGCTTATATTTCTTTTTCTCTGTTCATTGAGGCATCAGGAATAAGGAATGGGAGGAGGAATCAGTTAGTTCTGATTAATGCTTGTCTTTCACGCAGGGACCCCACCAGGTCCCTTTGCTGAACAGACATGTGGCAAATCCTACTCAATAACTTGTGGAAAAGCAGAAGGAGAGGTGGCCATGTAGGAATAAGACCAAGCAGCCAAAATATTGGCCTTGAGCATGTGATGCCCCCACTGCAGATGGTTCAGAAAGGGTTTGCTCTGGTCCCATAGAAAACAGACCCTTGGGAAACTGTAGTGCATCTTTTGGATTGATTTAATCCAAAAGAAATCCGTGATTTTAGGCAAAGTTGGATCTGGAGGGGAAAACATTGAAGGCTCCGATAGAGGTTGGAGTGTGATGATGCTTCAGGAATGAACTGAGATGTGCTTCATTCTTTGACAGCTAGGAAAAAAACCCAAACTTTGCATGCCTAAAAATGCAAGATAATAAAGACATTCTTTCTTTTCTCACTGTCACGAGCAGGTGAAACCTGTTCTGACAAGAAGAGGGTTGCTGTCCTGCAAACCTTTGACTTCTGAGATTTCATTAATTAGGCAAAGAACCCAAAAGGAGGTAAAAATGCCCCAGATCCCACCTCTGGCATGGTACCTTCTGCCTTCCTTCAAAATCCTGGAGCTCATGTTCCTCCTTCTTGACACGAGGCCAACAAGAGAGGACCCAGGGCTCAAAACTTCTCAGGACATGACGCTCAAAAATCCATCTTTCCTTCCTGGTGCGGGAAGGCTAAAAGCCACCCACCACATCCTCCAGCCTGGTCTGGCCTGGGGCAAAAGCCAGAACCTCACCCTGTCACTCAACAGGGCTCCTGGGGTGGCACTGGGCGAGGAGATGCCAGCCAGGGTGGAGAACTTGGGGTGATGGGGAGCTGACCATGCTTGCTGAGGCTGCTGAGTCCCCACCCCTTTCACAAATGGTCACCTTATCACTGGGCACTGTTTATCCAGGAGCAGGGGGCAGAGGACAGGGAGGAGCAGCGCCAGCCTCCACTCTGGGTCACCACACCAGAGGCTGCTCAGAGTCCATTCGTAGGATGGGTGGGATTCCTGTCCCAGCTGCTTCTCCTGGGATGTCATTCCAGACCCTCTGTAGGAGCCATCTCTGAATGCCCAAGTGGCATTTTCCAGGCTCATATATGTCTCACAGCACTGGAGCATCCCTGCTACCTTCCTGAAGAGTGTTTTTGATCGATTTGTTGATCCAACCCATGGATTTCAGGGTGTGGACAAGGACAAGGTGACATCTCAGGGTAACCCATGCAGCAATGTCCATCCTGGCCGTTTTATAACACTTAATTCAGCAGGTGGTGAATTCCTGGGGATGCTACAGAGCAGGAGCCTAATTTTGATGCACTAAATTATCCTCAGGAGGTGCCACTGCCTCTTCCCTCGCCATGGAGGGCCTACAGAGCCTCTCTGGTTAATTAAACTGGCTAAACAACTGCTTACAGGTCAAGGGCCTGAAAATCCTCCTCAGCCTTGTGTCTGAAGGCAGGAACACACTTCTCTGCACATTTCAGAGACTAAAACACCCAGCAGCAAGACAAGAGGGACACGGCACTTCAGGGCCTGGCCTTGCTGGGTTGATGGTTGGACTCGATAATCTTAGAGATCTTCTCCAACCTTAAGGATTCCATGATTCCATAATTGTAGGGTGGTTGGTGTTGCCGTGGAGACGCCAAGTTCCAGCTCAGAACATTCTATGATTCAATGATTCTATGATTCTATGATTCTGTGAAGTTGGGGTAAATCCTACCTGCTCCAAGCAGCAGCAGAGACATTTGCCTGTGGTGTTTTGTGTCCCCAGGCCGTGTCTGATGGGCTCTGTGCTGTTCAGAGCAGAGACAATCCCATTACAGATGTGCACAGCTGCGGAGGAACCACAGCTCAGGGGAGCTGCAGAACCACCGTGGTGTGAGTGCAAGCAGCACCTGAAACGTGAAACAGAGTGAAGAGGAAGAAAAGTCTGTGATAGCGTTGCAGTGACAATATTTGGGGCTTTCAAAGCATTTTAGGGTGGTTAGATGCTTGGCTCCCACCGGAAAAGGATGTCTTCATGTGCAAGTACCAAAACAAATTCCCTAAGAATTCAGGAAAACCCTGAATGCAGAGTAAGGGGATGGTACCTTAACTGGAGTAACTTACCCCTATCTCTGGTTGCTCTGAAGAGACTCCTGGGACCCTGATTTTAGACAAAGCAGAGCCATGCTCACCTTCCCCCCTCCTCCCCTGAGCTGTGAAGGGTTAAAGGGTGGGGGAGCCGTTTGATTAATAGATGTCGTGTGAACGAGCACATTTGCCTGTGACTGCATTCCTGGGGCTTTCGGCGGGGCGATAAGCTGCGACCAAAGTCCTCTGGCTCTGGGCAAGGAGAGCAAACAGGGCCCCAATGGAGCAGTTATTAATTCCAGCCTTGCAGCTCCCAGGGCTGTCTCTGAGCAACGGGGCTCCCGGGAAGCCTTTCACACACCAATCGATACAACTCACCTCTCCCCTTGCCCTTTTGGTCCTCATCCCCCCTCCTTTTGCCCTTTCCATCCTCATCCCCCCTCCTTTTGCGTGCTTGCCCCGGTGTCCCTCCATGCCAGGACCTCCAGCTCCGGGACCCTTTCCCATGGGCAGCACGGGAAGGGGAGGATGATATTCCCATTAGGGTGATGGAACAACCCAAAGTGATGCTGTAGTTGTCCCATCCCGTGTCCCTCCTCTTTCTTTCTGCAGTGGGGATGGAATTTTTGGGACCAAAAAAGGGGAAATCAGCAGTAATATTTCCCAAGAGCATGCAAACCCTTCTGCTCAGTGGACAGACGTGCTCTGAGAGTCATTGCT